>CM036754.1:60173693-60196193 GCA_020796225.1 Arion vulgaris
GCTTAAGTTAGGATTGATATTGTGATGGAAGGCGTTGAGGGTTTTACTGTGACTACACTTAATGTCTCTATTTAAATCATAACAGTAACTAAATCAATGGCGAAACATATAAAAACAATGTACTCTAGTTTTTCAAAATACGAAAACAATAACAATACACAGCAATGTTTCGACCAAACGGCCTTTATCAAGAAAAGGATACAAGAGAAGAGAAAAATATCACTTCTCGCAGCACAATACACAGCATGTAATCATACAATAAGTTCCTAACGGCCCTTAAACCTTTTGATATCGATCTTCCCTTATAACGATATAACTAAAGCTAATATTTCTGATTTTTATTTGTAGCATCAGCAAGTTTAGTTTAAACTGACAAGAAATCTGGCTGATGCTACCAATAACAATGAGAACATTAAAGTATTCTGGACATATAAAGAGATACTAAAGGTTGGAGAAGAACATTAGGGAAGTATTAGAAGAAGAAGACCATAGAGAAGATGGAGTCAGGATATAACTGATGATTTGAGAATGACAGTTACAGAGACGAGGAATCTGATCTTTGAGAAAGAGAAATTCCGAAGGACTGTTAGGGTGGCAAAGTTCTGTTCCGGACAAGTCACGTGATGCTGAACTAAAGCTTTGATCTAGCTGGAGTTACATACTTTAATCCATGCATGTTTTCTCAGTGGCTCGATGGGTATGTTCAGTAAAATTAAAACAGGTTGCTCTCAAAGACAATGTTTGGAGACGCTGAAGGGGTCTAGGCTGACAGAAATCAGTTTTATGTGTGTGCCAGTACATGACGGTGTAACGGTAAAATAACGAGTTTAGCGAGCCCATTGGTTTGCAGATATGGAATGAAAATCTTGGAATATCTTTTTCCGATCCAGAAGCACTTGAGCTTTCAGCTCTTCGGCTCGGTGCCATGGACATCCAAACCCTTCGGTTCGGTGCCACGAACACCATAAATCTGGGGAACCTGTGGCTTTTCTGCCAACCCGCGGAATTGAACCCGCACCTACAGAGGGCTAGTCACCCGTAGTCCAACGCGCTACGAACACGCTGGGCAGGCGGGCTGTTACATCCTTTACATAACTTTTCATCAACCACAGTGAACGGGTCGTCGATTTTCTAGGCACCACGTACACGATCAGTAGTATGCCACTGCTTTCTGAACGGTGGTGTCTATTTTTACCATTCCAAAAAATACACGCCGAAAAAAAATGTGCTTCCAAGCTGCTGACCGCGTGGTTTGACCCAGGTCCACTTGGGTTGTGATCGAGCTCACTACTGCTCTTAAGCTACAGATATGGCTGCTGTCAAAAGTGGATGTGTAGTGTACCAGGCTAAATACTGAATTCCCTAATGGCGAGAGGACGTGTAAACGATTCAAGAAATGTTGGAGAAACTACAAGACTAACCAGACTTCAAAAAATATCAAATCTTATGGGGCATAGCTAGCTATACAAGAGAACTATCATCATCAAGGTGCGTATCCTTTATAGGACGTTGATCTATTTGCAGCGCATCTGAAATTCATTCTGTCTCTTGCCAGTTCACCACTTGCCGATGGTCATGTTCATGGTTTCTTTAATATCTTGTAGCCATTTCTTCTTGGTCTCCTCTCTCTAGATCCTGGGAGTCTGCCCTAATATTGTTCTCTAGGCCATCGTGACGCTTGATGTGATCAAAGTATCTAATTTTTCTGTAAAGTATATTGTTTACCAGCCAATTGTCTTTATCATTCAGTTCTTTCAGAACATCAGTGTTCTTACTTTGTTCTGTTCATGGTAAGAGAACTATACTGAAAGTAAAACAGTTAAAGTATACCACCATATAGTTAAAGTATACCACCATATAGTTAAAGTATACCACCATATAGTTAAAGTATACCACCATATAGTTAAAGTATACCACCATATAGTTAAAGTATACCACCATATAGTTAAAGTATACCACCATATAGTTAAAGTATACCACCACATAGTTAAAGTATACCACCATATAAGGGCATCGTAAATGAAGTCTAACACTATGTTTAAGTTACCACCCCATAGACTTAAAAGTATACACCATATAGTTAAATATCACCTATAGTTGAAAGTATAAACCCCATATAGTTAAGTAAACACCATATATTAAAGTATAACACCATATAGTTAGAGTATACACATATAGTTAAGTATGCCACCATATAGTTAAAGCATAAACCATATTGTTAAAAGTTATACACCACATAGTTAAAGTATGCCATCCATATGTTAAGTATACCACCATAAGTAAAAGTATACCACCATATAGTTAAAGTTACCCTATACTTCAAGTATACCCATATTTAAAGTATACTACCATATAGTTAATATCCACCCTATAGTTAAATACAACATATATTAAATATACCCTAATAAAGTATCATATAGTTAAGTATACACATAAAGCGGCTATCTAAATAAGGAAAGTCGTATATAACTAGTGTCTTTAATTTCTACACTGACAGATATTTCTGAGGAGGACAATGAAGACTTGTGAACTATATTGCTTGATGTGCAGTGATGATAACCTGCCGACTAAACTAAACAAATATATTATCTAGATGAAGATCATGATATCATGCAGTGGCGGCTGGTCATTAGGACCTATGTGGTCGGCTCCACCAAAAGTAATGCGTAATGAGAATTTATTGTTTTATAAATTAAAATATAACTCAATTCTAAACCATGATTTTTCCGAAAATGTTTGTCTGGCCCCACCAACAAAAATGATCACGAGCCGCCACTGATATCATGTGAGATTACCTTACAACCTCTCAAGTATCCTTTTGGGCTTCTTTTTTACTGGGAACATCCTTCTCAGCTTTCTTCTGAACATTTTGAAAATATATTTATCTCTTAATCAAACGTATCACATATTCAAGTTTCTGGCCCGGCATATCTAACCGGACATACTTTTCTTCTTCTAGTTAGTTCCTTTCAATTTCTAGGAACAGATCATTGATGATCTTGACATCGTCGAGGACACTTGACCCTAGCAAGAGATCTCTGGACATCGATTATATTTGCCAGTTAACTTCTCTTCTCACATTTTCTATGTACTCTTATTGTTAGTTTTCTTTCATGATAGAGGATATTGATGATTTTCATCTACTCCATCTCTCTAACTCTATCTATCTATCTATTTATCTATCTATCTATTATCTATCTATCAATTTATCTATCTATCTATCTATCTATCTATCTATCTATCTTCTATCTATCATCATCTATCTATCTATTTATCTATCTATCTATCTATCTATATCTATCTATCTATCATCTATTTTCTATCCTATTCTATCTATCTCTATCTCATCATTTCTTCTATTATCTATAAATATATATATATCTATCTATCTTATATATATCATATATATCGATCTATGATCTATCATCTATCTATTCTATCATCTATCTATCTATCTCTCTATCTATCTATCTATCTATCTATCTATCTATCTATCTATCTATTATCTATCTATCTATCTATCTATCTATCTATCTATCTATCTATCTATCTATCTATCTATCTATCTATCTATCTATCTATCTATCTATCTATCTATTATATTTATCTATCTATCTATCTATCTATATCTATCTATCTATCTATCTATCTATCTATCTATCTATCTATCTATCTATCTATCTATCTATCTATCATCTATCTATCTATCTTCTATCTATCTATCTATCTATCTATCTATCTATCTATCTACCTATCATCTATCTATCTATCTATCTATCTATCTATCTATCTATCTATCTATCTATCTATCTATCTATCTATCATCTCTATCTTTATCTATCTATCTATCTTTATCTATCTATCTATCTCTATCTATCTATCATATATCTGTCTATTTTTTCTTCTATATTCTTATCTTCTATCTATCTATTATCTATCATTATTATCTATCTATCTATCTATCTATCTATCTATCTATCTATCTATCTTTTTTTTCTATCTATCTATCTATCTATCTATCTATCTTCATCTATCTATCTATCTATCTATCTATCTATCTATCTATCTATCTAACTATCTATCTATTTATCTATCTATCTATCTATCTATCTATCTATCTATCTCTATCTATCTATCTATCTCTTCTTCATCGCCTCTTCCATCTCTCGTTTCTTTCTCTCATTCTCTCTGTCACTCTGTTGTCTGCCTGCCTGTCTGTCTGTCTAAATCTCTCTGTCGAAACCTCTATTTCTTTATCTCTAGCTTATTAACTATGATTTCGATATTGACCACTTTGTTTATCCTTTTTTTATTTGATTATTTTCTATTCTTTTCAGACGTTCGGATAAGGATGCGAGTTATAGCGAGGAATGTGTTGTTTGCTCTTTCCATTCGCACTTATCAATCAAGTTAACCCTTCTTTGTGATCTTTGTTTTTAGCGTCGAGAACGTGAATTAGTTACATCCATGTTAAGCTTCTACGGCGTGTAGGTTAATCACATTTAATTTTCTGCCACAGGTTATGTTTATTATCCAACAGGACATACGTTTGTTTGGGGCTTTTTTTCTTGGGGGAGGGGGGTTTCGATCCAGAAGCACTTGAGCTTTCAGCTCTTCGGCTCAGTGCCATGGACATCGTAACCCTTCGGTTCAGTGCCATGAACACCGTAAATCTGAAGAACCTCTGGCTTTTCTGCCAACCTGCGGAATTGAAACGCACTCACAGGGGCTTCTCACCGTCGTCCATCGCGCCACGAACACGCTAGGCAGGCGGGCGACATACGTTTGTACAGACTGGTTACTACGCTTTTGCAAACAAACAAAACTCAACTTTAAAGTAGCAAATGTGGAGTTATACTGTAGAATAATATCAGATCTGGTTAGCCAGATGAAGGACATCAGGACTGACTCATACCAAAGAATGTGCTTCTCCACCTTTCGGCTTAGATTAAAGTGTAGTGTCCACTTGATCGCGGCCAAGGGAAGGTAGTCTTCATAGAGCCGTCAATAGGCAATACTTAAATACATTTAAACAAATTCCAAACAGCTCTCATTCGAAAGAATGTGTACGTTCGGAGTTTACACGTTCAGCCTTGCTAGGACTACTTGTTGTGGCACTCCCAGGAAGGGACCCAAAAATGTGTTTAATAAACGGGTCATTGAAAACATATTTATAAATACTCTTTGACATATGCTGTGACAGTCTGTGAACCTAGAGGTCCTATAATAATAATAATTACTACTCTCGTACCGTTATACGTTACATAGGGCCTGCAAGTAATTTATCCATATCGCTCTATCCTGGGCAACTCACTCAATCTCCTCTATGGAACTGAGACCGATATTTCTTACCTCTCTCAGCAAAGTTCGTTTCAGGGTCTCCTTAGGTTGACCTCTCTTTCTTGAACCTTTGCATCCCACTTCAATGCCTGCTTTGATATTCGTTGATCATTTCTTCTCAAAGTGTGTCCAACATATCTCCATCTTTTTTTTTCTTATAACAGTTATCACTAGTGGTTGACCAGACATGTCTCTGATTTCATCCCTTCTGAATTCATTCCATTTTATATAATATGTCTTCCTGAAGTTATATGACATCGTTTCACTAAGCAATAACGAAAGATAAGATCTGAACTGCAAGTAAAAATATGTCGTGCTCTTCCTGAACAAAGACTATTTCATTAACACGAAGCAGTGGTCGAGGGTGTACAAAATAATAATGCTAAACATATGAATGAAATGCAATCTACAAACCCAAACATTGGCGAAGGGCGATACTTTTCTGAAACCGATCATCCTATACGAGTAATGACGTCCAAGTGGCAAACCATTGAGTCCCACATTTCTACGGAAAGCTACCCTAATAAATAAAAAGCGTGACAAGAAATCAGATGAGCTGGCCTAGGCACTCATAGGCGCATAACTAGCACAATGCACAATCACTTTAACCTCAGATCCATACAAACCACAAAGAGTGGTTTAATAAATGGTCGATATGAGGCGTTCGCAGAAGGAAAAGACGATGAAGAAATGCAATCTCAGATCTTTCACAAATGCTCGAAATGAAAGATCAAAGAAAGAGCGTTTCTTTCAAAACTCCTTAATTATGCAGAAAGATGAAAGCATGGCATTGTTCTGTTGAATCCAGATTCAAGTCTTGCACGTGCCGCACGATTATCTTGTGGATAGCCACTGCCGTCCCACGCGATCACGACCATCCATAACCTGTCTGTAACAGTCTTCGCAGTTTGAATAGCAATGGGATGACTAAGGCAAAACATCTACAACAGAGCATTAAGATACCAGTAATTATGACTAAGATTTAGCCTATAGAATTGAGCAGCGTTTCCCAAAGTGGGCGGTACCGCCCCCTGTGGGCGCTGAAGCCTTCCAGGGGGCGATAGTGGGTTCAGACGCATTTGGGGGATTTTTCCCGTTATTTTGCGACTGAATAATCATTAAAATTTGAATTCTGCATTTTAATTCTTCTTATGCCCATCTTACACTATCCATTTTTCATCAATTTTCTATTTCGTGTATATAATCATTTGAAAATTGACCATGTATAACAGAAATATATACATCAGTTTTCTATGTCAAAGTGAAAATAGATCATGTATATATATGTGGGGGCGTTGACAAACTGTTATAATGGGGAGGGGCGTTACAAAGTTTATGTCGTGCAAAGTGGACGGTGGGACTCGAAAAGTTTGGGAAATCTATACAATAGAGTAACTGAAATAAATAAACAGATTAGTAAATAGTATAATCTGATATAAAAAAAAAAAAAGTATAATAGTTGTCTTTGTGGTATAGAGGCTAGATGCTCCTCCCTTATGCTAAAGATTCCAGTTTCGATGCCTCGTGGAATCATCTGGATATTCTTCCTGATCTCAGTGTAGGTGAGATCGAGTTCCTAGTCCTATCGGAGATGGACGAAAAAATGTAGGTCTCGGTTTAAATATGAGCACGTAGAAGAACCCTTTGCAGTTTAAAAATCGAAAAGAGCAGACTGGAAAATCGCTGCCCGACCAAAATTCATTAGAAAAGATAAAAATAAAATTCCTACAAAAGTATCTTCTACATTTTCTAAATTACATCGGGGAGCTTCGCCGGTGCTACGGTGTTCGTGCACTGCAGCTGAGATCTTCATGCGTAGGAAAGAGATGGGAACACACATGATTATTCACCAAAGTGTAATAATGATCAATCAAAATCAATCAATCAATCAATCAATCAATCAATCAATCAATAGAATGACTAAGATAAAACGTCTACAACAGATCATCAAGATACAATTAATTGGAACTAAGATATAGCATATACTATAGAGTGACATGCCCGCCTGACCAGCGTTTTCGTAGCGCGTTGGACTAAGGGTGACTAGCCCTCTGTGAGTGCGGGTTCAATTCCGCGTGCTGGCAGAAAAGCCACAGGTTCCCCAGATTTATGGTGTTCGTGGTACCGAACCGTAGGGTTACGATGTCCATGGCACCGAGTCGAAGAGCTGAAAGCTCAAGTGCTTCTGGATCTGAGAAATTAAAAAAATTAAAAAAATAGAGTGACACTGATAAGCAACAACCAGTTGGAGACCGGAACTGGAACACCAATAAAACGGTAAACAAGCTTTTACGTCAATATCAGTCAGACGCGCCAAACCAGGTGCCATGACTACGCCTGAATTCATAGCGGTAAATACAGAAGAAGAAGAATATGTGACGCTCGTGTGTTGTCAGGGCCTAACACGAGCAAAGAATAGAAACACTGCCACCTACAAGACATGTTGTAAGAGGCGACTGAAGTAGGGCTTAGGCAAGCTACCTAGTAAATAAAAAGCGTCACAGAAGTGGGATGTTAGAGTCTACTTGTGGGTGCATAACTAGCACAACGTACACATGCTCTTAGCCTCGGATCACATATAAATTACAAAGAGTGGTAAACAAGTGGTCGATATGGAGAGTTTGAAGAAGAAGAAGAATGTATGCGAGATTGAGTTCCTAGTCCTATCGGAGAAGGACAATAAAATATGTTCCAATATTCAAGCAACAACAATTAGAACATAAACTATAAGCAGCACTTCACGAAACTGCTTCTTCTTCTTCTTCTTTACGACCAATTTTAATCACCCTTTGTGATATGTTTGATTTTTGACGTGTTACGTTTCACATTGGTTTGGTAGGCCCCTAAACGCATAGACTTCTACACGTTAAGGACAAGTGCATCCGATTTCAGCAAAATATCCCTAGTCGCCTCTTACGACATGCGTGGCAGGTAACAGTCGTTTTATTTTTTACACCTCAAATTTGGACCCCGGTAACCACTAGGGCGACGACACTGGTGACAAACACATAGGTGCTCAGTTTCTTGAAGTAGATCTCTCAGTACATGATCGTTATTTCATCGTATATCAAAGTATATCAACATTATATAATATCGGGTGCCTCTGGGGCTAAGTGGTTTTGTCCTTGCCTTGTGTTCCGAAGGTCGCTGATTCGAATCCGTCTTCTTCTTCTTCGAACGCTTCCTATCGACCACTTGTTAACCACTAATTATGATTTGTATGAGATCTGAGCCTAACAGCAATTGTACGTTGTGTCAGTTATGCGCCTAGAAGTAGGCCAACACATCCGATTTCTACAGCATTTTTTATTTACTAGGGTAGCTTCCTAGGCCCTATCTCAGTCGCCTCTTACGATATGCTTTGTAGGTTGCAGTGGTACTATTCTTTGTTCCCCTTGAGAGTGTCGATAAAACACGGACGGATTCGAATCCGGACCACGTCGTTGTGCTCACTGATGCATTTTTTTCCAGAGATCCCTAGGATTGTCGCAGAAGCTACTGAGTTCGTTCTTTGTGCAATACACTTGACAGATGGCGTGCAATTTCTGCGGAGAGAGCCCAAGCCATATGATATCAAATCTTGCGCAATAAAGTCATTTCTTCGGAGAGAGCACAAGCCATATGATATCAAATCTTGCGCAATAAACTCATTTCTTCGGCTTTAGACATTTTAACATCGACATTATAATTGTCCATAAAGTTCTGGTAATTTCAAAACTGGTTTGAGAATCTCCCGAAGCATCACTTCTTACTGTAACCCTTCACTGACATTCTTCCTTTTTATTCATCTTTACTCCCCCAATCAACTCAGATCTTCCATCCCTTGGAGAAATAATCATTTTTCCAAAATCGATCTTTTTAAAAAAAACGTGGTCATAAATGATCCCATGTGACACCAGCGGTTCTCGCTTGAGGTGTAATATGAATAAATAATGAAGCCTGTGGGGATGGGGTCAGCTTCGGAAACGATATTAGATAAACAAAACGAAGCTAGATATTCTTATTGCAATAAACGATCAGGTTTATAGATAGAGTCAAATATGAGTGTTTATTGAGGATCTCTATGATATAATTGCTTAGTTGGACGCTCTGTGGTGTAGAGGTTAGATTCTCGCCTCTCGTTTTAAAGGTTCTCGGTTCGGTCCATCGTGTAGCAATCGGGATTTTTTCAGTGATCTCCGATTGATCTCAGTGTTTCCGGGAACATGCTGAGTATGTCATTTTCAAGGCACGTAAATGTTTAGCGGCAATGAGAGTCATGGCTGCTGCTAATATCGAGCAACAGCTGCTTGTCATCCTGTATCAGGCAATGGTTCTTTCCACCATTGACTATGCAATGGCTATCCTCACTGTCAGCAAAACGCAAATTGAAAGACTGAAGAGAATACAGAACAAAGCTATCAGCATCATCCTCGGTTGTACAAGGGCTACTCTCTGTGTGGCGATGAGGTTTCTCCTGGATATTCCGACCTGGATATTCCGACTCAAGATAGCTAGAACACGTGCCTATCTCAAAATAAGGGCTAAAAAGGATCACCCATTGCAAGAGCTGCTCAGCACTAGTGGTGTAAATTGGTTAAAGCGGTGCAAGTCATGGGTTGATCGTGCCGAAAATACTGTTCAGCTGGTATGGGGGCTAAACAATACTGACTATGTGGAAGAATGGATACCTATGCTTTCAATATACGGGAAAACTTTTTCAACCATCATTAAATTTGACAAAGATTGCAGAGGGAAATCCCGTGGCGTTGAATGCAGACGTCAAAGCCATCATCGATGAAAACTGCAATGCAGGCGACGTTGTGATTTACACGGATGGATCGGTAGTTCGTCAAGAAAAGTCTGCATGAGCCTTCTCTACAAGCTCATGTGGCAGAATAATCAAAGAAGCCAGTGGTGCATTTAGTATGACAACAACCAGCATGACAATGGAGGTACTGGCGGTGACCAATGTACTACTCTGCTGGAGTCACAAAACTACACTTATGTGTGCATTCTGAGTAACTCACTGACTATGATCCGAAAGGTGGAGGCCAGTTCGGTGCGCAGACAATAGACTGAATCATGTCTTCACCTGAGGAGATTCGAGTGTGGAATTAAACTCACATCCATCTTCGGTCCTTGTAGATAGGTGAACGTTTACTCGTTAGGTTAATCCGTCCCAATGTGGTTTACTCTTCTTCACCCTTCGACCCTAGGGAAGCATAGGTCCGCAACCAAGACCTTCCAAGCCCGTCTAAGCAATGCCATCTTTCCAGATCTCTCCACTCTCTCCCCATATTCTTGCATTTCATCTCCAACTCTCGTCTCCAGGTGTTACTTGATCTTCTCCTACCTCTATTGCTCTGGGGGTTCCATCAGAGAGCCTGTCTTGTTAGGGGACTTCTTTCGAATTTCACAGGACCGCTTCATGAGTCCCACCTTGTGGGGTAATACTTCTTCCTCGGGAGGCGAGCTATGAATTTCACTGGTTGTAGTTTCTGTAGCCATCTAGTGTTTTTACGGGGTGGGGTAGCTAGTCTCACGCCCAACCCCCTTAGACACCTCTTGCGTGGCAGGTAACAGTGGTTCTATTCTTCACACCCCAATTTGAACCCCGGTAACCACTTGGGCGAAGGTGGTTTATATATGCCTGTATTATATGGATAATGGATATATTCATATATTGTTATTAATTATTGTTTTCCTTATCGAGGTCATTACACTCCAGAAAGACTCATAGGTGCTCAGTCTCCCCCAAACGATTTCGAAGGGTATGCATACTAATGATTGCTGTGGCTCGCTGGTTAAACACACTCTTCACTCTGCCCCTCAGACACCCACTTCTACTTGTGCAATTGTAACTCCTTTCTTCTTCTTCTCCATTCAAATCCCACCGGAGCACATGACTTCAACAAACTTCTTCCAGATCTTCTTATCTCTTGACATCACTTCCAATTATTTCCATGTTTTACCTATCCTTTTATAATCAGTCTCCAACTCTCTTCTCCAGGTATGTCTAGGCCTTCCCTACTTCTCTTTCCCTGCGGGTTCCAAAACATTGCCTCTTGCAATGCTTCCAGTCAAACACACCAGACTGACCTATATATGCTCAGTCTCCTTCAACAGATGTCAAATGGTATTTTTGTTTTTTAATTATTTTTTTTTACCGATCCAGAAGCACTTGAGCTTTCATCTCTTCGGCTCGTTGTCGTGGACATCGTAACCTTTCGGTTCGGAGCCAAAATATGGTGAACCTGTGGCTTTTCTGCCAGCCCGCGGAATTGAACCCGCGCTCATATGGAGCTTGTCACTCGTAGTCCAATGCGCTACGAACAAGCTGGACAGACGGGCTGTGTCGAATGGTATACATACTAATGGTTCCCGTTCCTCACTGGTTAAACACACTCTTCCCTCTGCCCCTCATGCACCCAGTTCTACTTGTATAATTGTAATTAAAAACTCCTTAAATCGATATATCGATTCAACATCTATTGTAGTTTCTTCATCAAACAGGTGATTCTGAATAAACTGAAAATGATATATTGACATTAGACGATAGAAAATAATTAGTCACGACAGAGATGAAGTGTCTAGCCAGAATCTAGGTAGTATAAAAACTAGATGTAGGTGGTTATGACATGTATGTCGTATGCCACCAGTGGGGGCATTGGCTATGACAGCTCTCAGATGGACAGCGGATGGGAAGAGAAAGCCTGGACGTCCAAAGGAAACATGGAGAAGAACGGTGGAGAGAGAGTTGAAAGAGTGTGGTCTGACGTGGGAGACCGTTTGGTAGAAAGGCAGCAGAACGGCAACAGTGGAGGTCTCTTGTTGAAGCCTTATCTGTCAACCGGGACAGGAAGAGGATATAGAATGAATAGATAAAAACGAGACCGGTTTAGTAATGAAGACATTGGACTAAAAGTGAGAACAACATCAGTACTCAACTTCATCAAGAAACAACAAATTAATTAATTCTGCTACATAATCAGATTACCAACCGACAGTACGCCTCATAGATCAATGCTACTCCGACACAGTGAATACAAAACAAAAGGCCGTTTACGCAAAAGATGGAACTCAGAACTAACAGATGCAATGATCAACACTATTTATGATACGCACATAAAAGCATTTTCTAGAAATCTCTTCTTATCCTGAAGCTGAAGCTGAAGCTGTGAGGTTAAACAGAATTAGAGAAGAGAACGAAGATGAAATTGTGTCTTTGATAAATTATATAGAGACGTTTAACACGAGGAGTTAAAAATAGAGGTTAGACAAGAATATACTAGATGTTTAACACGAGGAGTTAAAAATAGAGTTAGACAAGAATATACTAGATGTTTAATACAGAGGGAGTTAAAAAATAGAGGTTAGACAAGAATATACTAGATGTTTAACACGAGGGAGTTAAAAAATAGAGGTTAGACAAGAATATACTAGATGTTTAACACGAGGAGCTAAAAATAGAGGTTAGACAAGAATATACTAGATGTTTAACACGAGGAGTTAAAAATAGAGGTTAGACAAGAATATACTAGATGTTTAACACGAGAGAGTTAAAAAATAGAGGTTAGACAAGAATATACTAGACAAAAGTGGTCTCTGTAGCGTGGTGGTTATGTGCTCGCTTCTCGTGCCAAAGGTAACCGGTTTGATCCCTCGAGGAGCCCTCATATATTTTTCTAGAGATCCTGATCTCAGTGTAGGTGAGATCGAGTTCTAGTCATATCGGAGTCGGTCGATAAAACGTAGGCCGCGTGTTCAAATCGAGCACCTTAAAGACTTTTTGCAGCTCGAAATTGAGAAGATCAAACTGGAAAACCGCTGCCTGTGCAAAATTCCTAAGAACTTTTTAAAAAAGTTATTACATTATAATTTTACCAGCTTCTAAATTTCATCAGAGAACTCTCGCCGGTGTTATGGAGTTTGTGTACTGTTGCTGAAATCTTCCTGTGTAAGAAAGAGATCGGAGCACACATGGCTACTCACCAGAGGTGCAATGATGATCGTCCTATCATTCAATCTATCAAATATTCGTTAGACATGAATGCACTTGTTTAACTTTAGCTTTTTTAATCTATGATACTTTATCCAATCCAGTTTATAATACTTTTTACATACATACATTTCTACGAGAATAGCATTAAAATTAACATGTTTTCTTCTTTGAACGTTTGATATCGATCACTTGTTAACCACTCTGTGTGAGCTGTATGTGATCTGAAACTAAGAACGATTGTACATTGTGCCAGTTATGCGTCTACAAGTAGGCCAGCACATCCGATTTCTGCGATGCTTTTTATTTACTAGGTAGCTTTCCTAGGTCCTACATCAGTCGCCTCTTACGACATGACTTGAAGATCGGAGTGGTACTATTCTTTGCTTCTCGTGCGTGTTCCGGCACCACACGGTCGAAATCATCAATTAAACACTAAGATATAAAAATGATTATTTAAACACTTAGATATAAAAATGATTATTTAAACACTTAGATATAAAAATGATTATTTAAACACTTAGATATAAAAATGATTATTTAAACACTGAGAAAATAAAAATGATTATTTAAACACTGAAATATAAAAATGATTATTTAAACACTGAGATATAAAAATGATTATTTAAACACTGAAATATAAAAATGATTATTTAAACACTGAGATATAAAAATGATTATTTAAACACTTAGATATAAAAATGATTATTTAAACACTAAGATATAAAATGATTATTTAAACAGATATAAATTACTATTTAAACACTAAGAGATAAAAATCATGATTTAAATACTAAGTGTCATTAAAATCAATCTTTATAAACTAAGATATTATTGTTTTAAACAGCTTTTAAACGAGTTCATGAACAAATTATACTATAAATATCAAGATTAGCATTAAAAACATCTGTTGCATTTAGATACTAATAAAAATCAACATTTAGATACTAATAAAAATCAACATTTAGATACTAATAAAAATCAACATTTAGATACTAATAAAAATCAACATTTAGATACTAATAAAAATCAACATTTAGATACTAATAAAAATCAACATTTAACCTTAAGTTCGAACGCATAATCCCATATTTTTAAAAATAAGTCGCAATCAATTTTTAAAAACTTGGCAAAGCATTAAAATCAGCATTTATGTAACTACGAGCTGCATTTCCTCTATATGTAACTACGTAACTTTTATGTAACTACGAGCTGCATTATATATATATTAAACTCAAATTTCTTGCTCGAGAATTTTTTTTTAAAAATATTGTCGATCAGAACTCGATCACAATCAGGAAGAAAAATTGATTTTTTTTGTTTCTGGTGACACACAGCAAAATAAAGCTCACAACAGTACTACAGAGACTGTGTGACAGCTAAGTTCCTCATTCATGGTTCAACCTTCACCAACTACTCAATCTAAACACTCTCTCGCTGCTTGTCGCACACACTCTATCAGCTTAACCCATCGCTCCCCCCACCCGACGTCTGCTTGGAGGACAATTATCGAAGACACAAATTACACTATGACTCACTCTCGTCTCTCATCTGCTCTCGATCCACGCTCGGTCTTTCCTGCATTTCTCCAAGTTTTACATTTCGCATCACAAACCCACTTACGGACGAATTTTTTTTGCCCGCGCATTTTCAAAATTCGCAAAGACGGGGAAGAAGTTCGTTGGCAGATTGGATTCACGCTCGCGAGTCGGACTGTTAAACTCGCTTGCGTGTGTGAATGAGTGAGTAAGGACAGAGGTAATATTATTATTATCATGATGCACGACACGAAATGGATTTTTTTCCGCTAACAGAACAAGGAAATTTGTTCACCTGAACTGTGCGTGTTTTCACGGAGTGTGTACATCAAATAACTAAAATGTCGTCGGTAGTTGTCAAGACTTATCGAGTTATCCGCGTGTGAGTGATTTCCTTATCATCTGAGGAGGACGTCGTAATCATTATCTTCGCCATTTATCATCCACTTAGGAGGTATTGTTGTTTACATCTTCGCCGTCATCGTTCACTAATTTTATCCTCCATATTATCTTCGCCAGTTATAAGTTTACTTATTTCATCTTTCTTCTTATCTTCGCTATTTATAAACTTACGCATGACTCGATCGTTGTTTATTTCCTTCGCTAGATATAATTTACTAATTTTGTCTTGCCTATTATCTTCGCTAGTTGTATTTTACACAGCGGTAATATTTATCTTTGCTAGTTATATTTTACACAGAGGTAATATTTATCTTTGCTAGTTATATTTTACACACAGGTAATATTTATCTTTCCTACTTATATTTTACACAGAGGTAATATTTATCTTTGCTAGTTATATTTTACACAGAGGTAATATTTATCTTTGCAGTTATCTTTTACACAGAGGTAATATTTATCTTCTAGTTGTATTTTCCCATGAGTAATATTTATCTTTGCTAGTTATCTTTTACACAGGGTAATATTTATCTTTGCTAGTTGTATTTTACAGATAATTATCTTTGCTAGTTATCTTTTACACAGCAGTAATTTATCTTTGCTAGTTATATTTTACACAAGAGGTAATATTTATCTTTGCTAGTTATATTTTAACAGGGTAATATTTATCTTTGCTAGTTATCTTTACAAGGTAATATTTATCTCTCTAGGTTATTTTTCACAGTGGTAATATTTATCTTCTCCAGTTATCGTTTTCATAACCTCGGCAAATTTATCTTCGCCTCGTTATCATTTCTCGATGTTTTCTTTGCCACATCAAAAGTCGGTTTTTATAAGTAATTACTTCTTGCTATTTTGATCATCATTGTTTTGATTGATTGTTTGATAATACCATCATCACTGCACTTCAGTAAATAAGCATATGTGCTTCGATCTCTTTCTTTCACAGGAAGATATCAACGATAGTGCACGAACTCTGTAGTATATGCGAGCGCACCTGATATAATATTTACGATCTAAAAAATTTTTGTAAGAATGTTTTTTTCAATATGTTTTACTAATTTCACCTGGGATGGCGACTTTTAACGTCTTTCTGAACCCTTTCATACCTCGTGGTATATAGGTCAATACAGTGTTAGGCCTGTATCTTTCATTGACCGTCGGCACACAATGGGTGATGTGGTCAGCATCACGCCGGCCGCCTTTACTTTTCCAGAGCATGTCTGGTACCCAGTTGAGGCTGGGTCGACCTGAGAGCCGTCGTAGTCGGGACAAATTTCACGCGCATTGCGGAGCTGAACCCAGACCACCAGCCTTGCGAAGCGAGTTCACTAACAACTACGCTACAGCGGCTCTCGACTTTTAATGTGCTCATATCAAATTTAACTGCCAAGGTTTCTTTTTTGTGCTCAATTTGAACACAGGACCTACGTTATATCATCCGTCTCCGATAGGACTAGTAACTCGATTTAACCTACACTGCGATCAGGGATCTCTGAAAAACTATCCCGATTGCTACACGAGGAAGCGAACCGAGTACCTTTAGCACGAGAGGCCAGCACCTCCTATACACCACAGAGACCACTTTTGACTTCTTGAAAAGACAATAGTTGGTAAATTTGTTTTTTTTGCTAATGTCTTCATTTGTCAAGACATTAGCATTCTCATTGTCTTCGATGTCACCTACTTATTACCGTCGTTTGCATATCGGTCCCATTACTAAAAATAGATAATTTGATGATATATTCGCATGATGTGTAATAAAGGGCACCCTACTGGAATCGGAATGATTGATATGGTCTGATTATCTCGCTAGATGTCATGCGTTGTAATTTCAATCAGGTTGAAAAATGACACCTACATTTCTAAAAAAAATAATTGTTTAAATGTGAAGAAATATAATTGGAAAAAAGGATTGAAATATCAAATTTAAGATTCAGATTAAGATTTGATATTTTGGAAGGTTTTTACTATTTTCCATTAATTTGCACAATGTCACGTAATAGATAATGGTGACTTTACAGGATCCAGAAAGGCAGGTTTCGGTATGAGTGGATGTCGTCTACAGTAGTTTTTAACCTCCAGAGATCAAATACAATATATACAGTATATAGATATACTGTCCTGGGCATGCGGGTGTTTATGGTAATGAGAGGATAGGCATGATTGCATCAACAGCATCGATTGTTGGGAAGTTGAAGATGGATAAGGGGGATATTCTTCGGTCTCTTCTCGACTGTCTATTAGATGAGGACACTAAATCAGATGTGATGTTGTGAAGGAAGACAGTGGTGGTTTTGCCTTGACTACGAGCAGTCTCACTATGGAAATCATGGCGGTTACCAAAGCGATGATTTGGCTAGAATCACAGACTTTTATCCATGCATGTTTTCTCAGTGACTCAATGCGTATGCTCAGGAAGATTGAAACAGGATGGGCTCGGAGGCATTGGATAGAGTCGCTGGGAGGTCTAAGCTGACAAAGATCAGTTTTATTTTTGTTCCAGGGCATGCAGGTGTAAGGGGAATGAACGTGCGGATAAGCTTGCAGGTATGGCTGCTGTCCAAAGCTGGCGAGCAATGGACCAGGCTGATATTATAATTTCCTTGAGGGAGAGAGGGCGTGTACATGATTCACGTAATAGCGGCGAATCCACAACACTAACCAAACTGCAAGAACTCAAAGTTAAGTGTGGTGTAGCTCGACAAGAGCGCTATGCTGGCAGACAAAGAAGAATTGTAAACCAACAAAGAACCGGTGTCGTTAGTCGCCACGCATGATGGACATACTGAGGGAGAGATCGGAGCACTTATGGACTAATTTTTTCGACGTGCAATGATGGTGATCCGACGACTAAACTAAACTAAACTAAATCAGATGTTGAATCGTTCCAGCAATTTAAGCAGTTTGGAGTTACCCCTTTGTACAAATAGAACTGGATTCCTGAGGGGCAGATTGAGGAGTGTGTTTAATCAGCGAGCCAGTATGCATAATCTTCTATATCTGTTGGGGGAGACTGAGCACCTATGGGTCTGCCCGCAGTACATTGACATCAGTTTAGTAACTAATAACCAATATTTTTGTTAATTAATTTTCAAACCATATGGCCTTGATTTTGGATAAATCATTTCATGTCTGGTCGTCAGGGAGTTCAAACTTACTGTGCACAGTTCACGAAAGCATGCTTGTATGCATAAGACAGAAGATATATAGTAGGATCCGTGGACCCCGGCAAAATGTTATCGAAGGATACAGTAGGATCATGCACCGTATGTTTGAGTTGTGTTTTCTATATCTTGGAAGAATCAACATATGCTCTGGATAAAATGATACCTGGTTCTTAGATCGTTGTGATATTTTTTTGAGAGGGATAGCAATCGTGTTTCCATTTGCGATTTAACAAGCACATCCTTTTTATTTGGGGATGAGGAGGAGGAAGGAGGGGAGGGGGTTCTCTGTTGCGTTGAGGCTTAGTGTTCACCTCTCATGTGACAGTTACTTTGTTCGTTCTCTCTCCTGTGACAGTTACTTTGTTCGTTCTCTCGTGTGACAGTTACTTTGTTCGTTCTCTCGTGTGACAGTTACTTTGTTTGTTCTCTCGTGTGACAGTTACTTTGTTTGTTCTCTCGTGTGACAGTTACTTTGTTTGTTCTCTCTCATGTGACAGTTACTTTGTTCGTTCTCTCTCATGTGACAGTTACTTTGTTCGTTCTCTCGTGTGACAGTTACTTTGTTCGTTCTCTCTCATGTGACAGTTACTTTGTTCGTTCTCTCTCCTGTGACAGTTACTTTGTTCGTTCTCTCTTGTGACAGTTACTTTGTTTGTTCTCTCGTGTGACAGTTACTTTGTTTGTTCTCTCTCGTGTGACAGTTACTTTGTTCGTTCTCTCGTGTGACAGTTACTTTGTTTGTTCTCTCTCATCTGACAGTTAATTTGTTCGTTCTCTCGTGTGACAGTTACTTTGTTCGTTCTCTCGTGTGACAGTTACTTTGTTTGTTCTCTCGTGTGACAGTTACTTTGTTTGTTCTCTCTCGTGTGACAGTTACTTTGTTCGTTCTCTCGTGTGACAGTTACTTTGTTTGTTCTCTCGTGTGACAGTTACTTTGTTTGTTCTCTCTCGTGTGACAGTTACTTTGTTCGTTCTCTCGTGTGACAGTTACTTTGTTCATTCTCTCGTGTGACAGTTTCTTTGTTCGTTCTCTCTCATGTGACAGTTACTTTGTTCGCTCTCTCGTGTGACAGTTACTTTGTTCGTTCTCTCGTGTGACAGTTACTTTGTTCGTTCTCTCGTGCGACAGTTACTTTGTTCGTTCTCTCTCATGTGACAGTTACTTTGTACATTCTCTCGTGTGACAGTTACTTTGTTCGTTCTCTCTCATATGACAGTTACTTTGTTCGTTCTCTCATGTGACAGTTACTTTGTTCGTTCTCTCTCATGTGACAGTTACTTTGTTCGTTCTCTCGTGTGACAGTTACTTTGTTCGTTCTCTCTCATGTGACAGTTACTTTGTTCGTTCTCTCGTGTGACAGTTACTTTGTTCGTTCTCTCTCGTGTGACAGTTACTTTGTTCGTTCTCTCGTGTGACAGTTACTTTGTTCGTTCTCTCGTGTGAGAGTTACTTTGTTCGTTCTCTCGTGTGACAGTTACTTTGTTCGTTCTCTCGTGTGACAGTTACTATGTTCGTTCTCTCGTGCGACAGTTACTTTGTTCGTTCTCTCGTGTGACAGTTACTTTGTTCGTTCTCTCTCGTGTGACAGTTACTTTGTTTGTTCTCTCGTGTGACAGTTACTTTGTTCGTTCTCTCTCGTGTGACAGTTACTTTGTTCGTTCTCTCGTGCGACAGTTACTTTGTTCGTTCTCTCGTGTGACAGTTACTTTGTTCGTTCTCTCGTGTGACAGTTACTTTGTTCGTTCTCTCTTGTGACAGTTACTTTGTTCGTTCTTTCTCATGTGACAGTTACTTTGTTCGTTCTCTCATGTGACAGTTACTTTGTTCGTTCTCTCTCATGTGACAGTTACTTTGTTCGTTCTCTCATGTGACAGTTACTTTGTTCGTTCTCTCGTGTGACAGTTACTTTGTTCGTTCTCTCATGTGACAGTTACTTTGTTCGTTCTCTCGTGTGACAGTTACTTTGTTCGTTCTCTCTCCTGTGACAGTTACTTTGTTCGTTCTCTCTCGTGTGACAGTTACTTTGTTCGTTCTCTCATGTGACAGTTACTTTGTTCGTTCTCTCTCCTGTGACAGTTACTTTGTTCGTTCTCTCTCGTGTGACAGTTACTTTGTTCGTTCTCTCATGTGACAGTTACTATGTTCGTTCTCTCATGTGACAGTTACTTTGTCGCCCGAGTGGTTACCGGGGCCCAAATTTGGGTGTAAAGAATAGAACCACTGTTGCCTGCCACGCATGTCGTAAGAGGCGACTAAGGAGGTTTGGCTGAAATCGGATGCACATGTCCTAAATGTGTAGAAGTCTATGCGTTTAGGGCCTACCAAACCAATGTGCAACGTACACACGTTCTTGGCAAAGATCAAACATATCACAAAATTGTGATTAAAATTGGTTGTAAAGAACGAACGCAAAGAAGAAGAAGAAGAAGAAGTTACTTTGTTCGTTCTCTCTCATGTGACAGTTACTTTGTTCGTTCTCTCTCATGTGACAGTTACTTTGTTCGTTCTCTCTCATGTGACAGTTGCTTTGTTCGTTCTCTCATGTGACAGTTACTTTGTTTGTTCTCTCTCATGTGACAGTTACTTTGTTCGTTCTCTCTCATGTGACAGTTACTTTGTTCGTTCTCTCTCATGGGACAGTTACTTTGTTCGTTCTCTCTCATGGGACAGTTACTTTGTTCGTTCTCTCTCATGTGACAGTTACTTTGTTCGTTCTCTCATGTGACAGTTACTTTGTTCGTTCTCTCATGTGACAGTTACTTTGTTCGTTCTCTCTCATGTGACAGTTACTTTGTTCGTTCTTTCTCATGTGACAGTTACTTTGTTCGTTCTTTCTCATGTGACAGTTACTTTGTTCGTTCTCTCATGCGACAGTTACTTTGTTCGTTCTCTCATGCGACAGTTACTTTGTTCGTTCTCTCATGCGACAGTTACTTTGTTCGTTCTCTCGTGGAGCCACTGTGATATTTTTCAGAGATCATAGATCTCACTGTAGGTGATATCGAGTTCCTAGTCCTATCGTAGACGGACAAGAAAACCCAAGTCCCGTGTTCAATTTGAGAACATAAAAAAAACATTTGACAGTTAAAAATTGAGAAGAACATGCTGGAAGCCGCTGCCCTGGAAAAATTGAGAAGAACATGCTGGAACTGCCCGTGCAATAGAAGAACATGCTGACCTGCCCTGCAAATTGAGAAGAACATGCTGGAAGCCGCTGCCCTGGCAAAATTGAGAAGAACATGCTGGAAGCCGCTGCCTGGCAAAATTGAGAAGAACATGCTGAGCGCTGCCTGGTAAAATTGAGAAGAACATGCTGGAAGCCGCTGCCCTGGTAAAATTGAGAAGAACATGCTGGAAGCCGCTGCCCTGGTAAAATTGAGAAGAACATGCTGGAAGCCTGCCTGGCAAAATTGAGAAGAACATGCTGGAAGCCGCTGCCCTGGCAAAATTGAGAAGAACATGCTGGAAGCCGCTGCCCTGGCAAAATTGAGAAGAACATGCTGGAAGCCGCTGCCCTGGCAAAATTGAGAAGAACATGCTGGAAGCCTGCCCTGGCAAAATTGAGAAGAACATGCTGAAGCGCTGCCCTGGCAAAATTGAGAAGAACATGCTGGAAGCCGCTGCCCTGGCAAAATTGAGAAGAACATGCTGGAAGCCGCTGCCCTGGCAAAATTGAGAAGAACATGCTGGAAGCCGCTGCCCTGGCAAAATTGAGAAGAACATGCTGGAAGCCGCTGCCCTGGCAAAATTGAGAAGAACATGCGAAGCTGCTGCCCTGGCAAAATTGAGAAGAACATGCTGGAAGCCGCTGCCCTGGCAAAATTGAGAAGAACATGCTGGAAGCCACTGCCCTGGCAAAATTGAAAAGAACATGCTGGAAGCCGCTGCCCTGGCAAAATTGAGAAGAACATGCTGGAAGCCGCTGCCCTGGCAAAATTGAGAAGAACATGCTGGAAGCCACTGCCCTGGCAAAATTGAAAAGAACATGCTGGAAGCCGCTGCCCTGGCAAAATTGAGAAGAACATGCTGGAAGCCGCTGCCCTGGCAAAATTGAGAAGAACATGCTGGAAG
>CM036754.1:60201193-60278693 GCA_020796225.1 Arion vulgaris
CTAGTATACTATCACAGTCTACCCTCATGTCGTTAGGTTTTTTTTCCTGTTTTCTACAAACAACTTTTATTCTATTTTATTTTTCTGAACATTTTGAGTCAAGCTAAAGCCTGCTTGTTTCTGATCTTTTCCAGTAATTAGTTACTGAACTCAAAATACTGTTTGTGTTTTCTAAGTTTTCTTTTCCGTCAAGGAGTTTCGTTATTTTCAACTAAACTTGAATAGTTTCATGTTTTCTAATCTTGTTTCTGTTTATCTTTCCTTGCGTGTTGGTCATGTTTTCTAACTTGTTTTGTTTATCATTCTTGGTGTTGGTCATGTTTTCTAATCTTGTTTCTGTTTATCTTCTTGCGTTGGCATGTTTCAATCTTGTTTTATTTGCTGTTGGTCGTTTTCTAATCTTGTTTGTTTATCTTCTTGGTGTCATTTATACTTACAGAAATGGCAATATATTGATGTTTTCACATATATTTAAACCAATTTTTAAACTTTTTCTGTAGAACACGATACCGTTTTGCACAAAGAGCTCGTACATAATTTCTGGAAGGTATGCGAGTGATAAAAGAATTGTTGAGAATCCGTGATTGGGCACATGGGTGTCGTTGGAAATGAGAGAGCAGACATGCTGGCTAGTTCTGTCGCTGTATCAGGGGATCAGCCAATGGATTAAGCTGACACTTCAAACGTCTTCATAGAGTGTTGCCACAAAGAAGATTTTCATTTAAACCAATCAACGTCAACTACTAGATTGCAGGATATGGGATTGAAGATTGGAGTAGCAAGACAAGAACAGTACAAGAGGTAGATGAGTAGGCTCATCAATCAAAATCGTACAGGTACGGTCAGTCCAGGACCGTGCTGTATATTTTCTTAGTATGATGCAAGTCTTCGAAATACCGCCCCTGAAATCTTGTATCTTTAAAATAACCTTTAATTATAATTTTGATTTTGCTGCTAAGGCCGCCCTCCCCTCCGTTAAGGTTCCGCCTGATGCGATCGCCTCTCTGCATCATAGCACTGCACTGCCCTGAGTCAGTTGCTGGACGCTGTTGGAGATATTGCCGAGAAGATCAGAGCATCTATGGACATGTCCGGAGTGCAATGAAGATATTCCAAACTGAAACTGAAAGAATTTATCCCCCTCCCCACCCTACTACCGTTCTACATTACATATTGCCTGCAAGCAAATTCTCCAGTATCATCATCAGCAGGTGCCTTTCCGGCTGGCGTAGGTTATCATGGATTTCCACAAATCTCTATCCTGGTATTTGATATCATTTCCGAACTTGACGCTTTTCTGTGCCATGAAGTCAGGCTGTCTAATATTTTCTCTCTGTTTTCTCTGTCTCGTCTCCCTTCGATTTGACAGGTTGTCACAATTTCTCCACACTACTCTATAATACGCATCTCGCTCGATGTCTTCTTTGTAATTTATGAGATATTTCTCAGCTCTATCATTAAAGATCTTTCAAGAATTTTTTTAACCTACCATTTTTAAAAAAAACATTTGTCTCCCCTTTCAATGCCTACTTTGTGATTCTTTGGATATTTATTCCCAGAGTATAGCCAACATATCATCATCTTCTCTTTCTTATAGCAACTGTTACTAGTGGTTGGCCAGACATTTCACTGATTTCATCACTAGTCAGAATTCCTCTCAGTTAAAATTCATTATTTGTCCTAGACTTCTATTTTCAAATACATTCAACTCATTTTCTATACCATTCATGATATTCCAACTCTTGCAGACATTTGTTAGAATTGAAGCAACACTCAAACATGATATTCCAACTCTTGCAGACATTTGTTAGAATTGAAGCAACACTCAAACATGATATTCCAACTCTTGCAGACATTTGTTAGAATTGAAGCAACACTCAAACATGATATTCCAACTCTTGCAGACATTTGTTAGAATTGAAGCAACACTCAAACATGATATTCCAACTCTTGCAGACATTTGTTAGAATTGAAGCAACACTCAAACATGATATTCCAACTCTTGCAGACATTTGTTAGAATTGAAGCAACACTCAAACATGATATTTCAACTCTTGCAGACATTTGTTAGAATTGAAGCAACACTCAAACATGATATTCCAACTCTTGCAGACATTTGTTAGAATTGAAGCAACACTCAAACATGATATTCCAACTCTTGCAGACATTTGTTAGAATTGAAGCAACACTCAAACATGATATTCCAACTCTTGCAGACATTTGTTAGAATTGAAGCAACACTCAAACATGATATTCCAACTCTTGCAGACATTTGTTAGAATTGAAGCAACACTCAAACATGATATTCCAACTCTTGCAGACATTTGTTAGAATTGAAGCAACACTCAAACATGATATTCCAACTCTTGCAGACATTTGTTAGAATTGAAGCAACACTCAAACATGATATTCCAACTCTTGCAGACATTTGTTAGAATTGAAGCAACACTCAAACATGATTTTCCAACTCTTGCAGACATTTGTTAGAATTGAAGCAACACTCAAACATGATATTCCAACTCTTGCAGACATTTGTTAGAATTGAAGCAACACTCAAACATGATATTCCAACTCTTGCAGACATTTGTTAGAATTGAAGCAACACTCAAACATGATATTCCAACTCTTGCAGACATTTGTTAGAATTGAAGCAACACTCAAACATGATATTCCAACTCTTGCAGACATTTGTTAGAATTGAAGCAACACTCAAACATGATATTCCAACTCTTGCAGACATTTGTTAGAATTGAAGCAACACTCAAACATGATATTCAACTTTGCAGACATTTGTTAGAATTGAAGCAACACTCAAACATGATATTCCAACTCTTGCAGACATTTGTTAGAATTGAAGCAACACTCAAACATGATATTACAACTCTTGCAGACATTTGTTAGAATTGAAGCAACACTCAAACATGATATTCCAACTCTTGCAGACATTTGTTAGAATTGAAGCAACACTCAAACATGATATTCCAACTCTTGCAGACATTTGTTAGAATTGAAGCAACACTCAAACATGATATTCCAACTCTTGCAGACATTTGTTAGAATTGAAGCAACACTCAAACATGATATTCCAACTCTTGCAGACATTTGTTAGAATTGAAGCAACACTCAAACATGATATTCCAACTCTTGCAGACATTTGTTAGAATTGAAGCAACACTCAAACATGATATTCCAACTCTTGCAGACATTTGTTAGAATTGAAGCAACACTCAAACATGATATTCCAACTCTTGCAGACATTTGTTAGAATTGAAGCAACACTCAAACTGAACATTCCTTATTTAGTTATGAAACTGTATAAGGTGATGTTTTATATTTTAGTAAGGTTTTAAAAAAATGCTGATGGAGGTCTTTATTGCATAGTGGTTAAGACGTTTGCCGGTCGATCTGAAGGTTGTGGGTTCCAATCCGGACAAAGCCACATGTGAATTTGGTCGTTAGCCCAATATTATATGAGAAACATTTTGCTGGAGGAGGAGTTTGTTCTTGTGCACCATTCTGTAGATGGGAACCCTTTCTGCGGAGAGATAGAGAGAGACGGAACCAATAGAGAAACATTTCATGAGAGAGAGAGAGAGAAGAGAGAGAGAAGAGAGACGGAACCATATAGAGAAACATTTCTGGGAGAGAGAGAGAGAGAGAGAGAGAGAGAGAGAGGGAGAGAGAACCATATAGAGAAACATTTCTGCGGAGAGAGAGAGAGAGAGAGAGAGAGAGAGAGACGGAACCATATAGAGAAAACCAATGCAAGAAAGTCAGTCCTTCGTCTTTAAACCATATTTAGCCCACCTGCCCAGCGTTTTCGAAGCGTGTTGGACTGCGGGTGACTAGCCCTCTGTGTGTGCGGGTTCAATTCCGCGGGCTGGCAGAAAAGCCACAGGTTCCCCAGATTCACGGTGTTCGTGGCACCGAACCGAAGGGTTACGATGTCCACGGCCCCGAGCCGAAGAGCTGAAAGCTCAAGTGCTTCTGGATCGGAAAAAAAAACATTTAAAAAAAAAAGTTAATACTGCTTCAAGAAGTGTACATATAAAACCAGAAATAGAGAGCTACTTCCCACCTTCCATCGATCATTATTTGAATAATTATACCGTCGGGTGTGTTATTATGATGAAGTCAACTGTTGTCTGGAGCTCATCTCTGATACAATGTAGTTTTCAATGTAGCGACTTAAATGAGCAAGCTAGATAGGTCGATCGACAGTATAAGTGTTATCGAATGGTATAATCATGAAAGAAATGCGTGATATGCGTGATACTATGCTTTTTGTGATATATGCTTATATATTGGACACACGCTGAGGAAATCCCTTGACAGAATCAAGAGACAGGCTCTCTGATGGAGCCCCCAGAGCAATATAGGTAAGGGATGACCCAGGAACAGCTGGAGACGGCAGTTGGAGACGGAATGTAAGAAAATGGGGAGAGAGTAGAGAGATCTGGAAAAAATGACTTTGCGTATATACTTTTTTCTTCTGCGTTCTCCGGATAAATATTATATATATGAACTTTTTCCTCTTTACAAACGGTAAATTGGCAAGTCAATTTTAATGTGACAACTTCTGAGTTTTCGCTTTTCTCTCTTGTCTTTCAGCTCAAATATAAACCTCTTCTCAAAAGACTCTGCGCCCTTTCGCAATATCGTTTTCTACACAACTCTTTTATCAGCTTGTTATTCCCATTGTTACCATTGGATAAGCGCGGACTTGGAATGCATAGGTTGCGGAACTATGTCTCCCTAGGGGCGAAGGGTGAAGAATATCATTTCCGGTGCGCCTTCTAGTCTAGTATCGCCGACTTCAGCACCTATAGTAGACTTTTCAAGCCTCCATTCTCTTTCAGGCAGCGATTAGCCATATAAAACACATGAATATTTCATAACTTATAATACTATATACATAAAATGTCAACTACAAACATAGGTGTATACCTAGCAATAGAAATGTGGCATGTACCTATCATACAGTTAATGACTATGCTCAGATGTTTTACACGATATGGGTCTCCTATTTCTTGATCGATCATCACAAGATTCGTGGAGGTAACTCATCTGTCTTGTTGAACTTACGAGTATGAAAAACTATGTGTAGCAGAAAAAAGACAGCGCTGCAAAGATGCATGATCGTCCACACGTTAAGTGAAAATTGGGCAAGTGACACGCCCTGGAAAATGGTTTTCCGAAAACACAGTTTTATGCGAATCTGGTCTTCTCTCTTTCCGCGTAGTAAACTACCAATTCAAATTTGTTAACTTCAATCTGCACCCTCCTTGACAAACTATGTGTACGCCTATACAAGGTTGGGTGTTCTTATCAAGAGAGGAACAGCCCCGTCTGCCCAGCGTGTTTGTAGCGTTGGACGACGGGTAACAAGCCCCCATGTGAGTGCGGTTCAATTCCGCGGGCTTGCTGAAAAGATTTTCTCCAGATTGACGGTGTTCGTGGCACCGAACCGAAGGGTTACGATGTCTATGGCATCGAACCGAAGAGATGAAAGCTCAAGTGCTTCTGGATCGAAAAAAAATAGAGAAACAGGCAATAGCCTTTTAGCGTGTCCAAGTAGGGTACGGGGCAGACAGCATTTTACAAGCTTTGGTAGTGTCTTAGTACCATCGGGCCAGACGGTATTGAACTCCCTATTATATTATCCTAGCAGAGATCAGGGGAGACTGTATTTTATAGCCTTTAATAGTGTCCCAATAAAGTTCGGGACAAATGGTATGAAACACTAAACTATAATGTGGAAACAGGGATGAGAACAGAAACACAATATAATCTTAATCTGGATATGTGGACAAGAAGAAAGAAGAGATAAGGAAATAATTCGAGAAAAAATAAGTATTAATTCATTACGTAATAATTGCCGTTGTGTGTGCTAATTTTGTCAATTAAAATCTCCCAACTGCCGCACACTGCGCAAAGCATTGTTTCATGTAACATTAATGTTAAATCTACAGCAACGCGTTCTGGTCCAATTTTCCGTTTTTATATATAGCAAGGACATATATTTCTACATCGGGATCCGTTCGGGAGTTTGGTAAAATTCGTTAATTGAATGTAATTTTTCAATTTTTTAAAACTTGAATCTGAACAAAAGTGTGTTTGGCCACATCGTGTTTTCCATTCCGCTGTAACTGTGTTAAGAAACCACTTTTTCTTCTTTTTTTTTTTTGGGGGCGCCTGTTGGCGTCGAACCCTGGAGTTAATTTAGTACGTGGCTACTATGGAAGCGTGCTATCGACTTCACTATCTTATATTTCATTATCAGGTTTTATCTGGCTCAAAGACACATCAAGCTGAAACTCTTATTCTTCTTTGAACGTTCCATATCAACCACTTGTCAACCACTCTGTGTGATTTGTATGTGATCTGAGCCTAAGAGCGATTGTACGTTGTGCCAGTTATGCGTATACAGGTAGGCCAGCACATCCGATTTCTGCGCTGCTTTTTATTTACTAGGTTAGCATCACTAAGGACTACACCAATCGTCTGTTACGACATGCCTTGTAGGTTGCAGTGGTACTATTCTTTGCTTCCCTTGCGGTCCCTGACACCACATGGGAGACAGTTGAAACAAAACTGCTCACTTAATTCGTTCGTTAACGTTTCTCTCTACCAGAAAACCTAGTCTTATGTGTAGCTTTCAGCTTACTTCACAAATTTGTCTTCAAGTGCATCTACTATATTCATCTCATACCGATGTACATCACACAGAGCCTACAAACAATTTATCCATGCCGCTCTAACCTGGACATTTTGTTAAATTTCTTCTGTTGAATAGAGTCCGAAAAATCTCACAGACCTGAATCTGACTGTCCAGTTTACGATTCCCAGTAACTTGCGCATGACCAGAGATCGCCGAAGAAGAAATACTGAGTTCGATATCTTTGTCATTCTTAGTAATATTTTCTTATGGTTTCCGTGTATTTCTTTTATTTATTGAATCATTTGTCTCCGCCTTCAATGTCTGCTTTGTGATTCTTTGATCAATTCTTTGAGAATATTATTATTAATATATTCATCTCGTATCTGTATATGATGCATAGAGGCTGCAAGTAATTTCTCCATACCTATCTATCCTGGGCAACTCGACCAATCTTGCATATGGAAATGAGTCTGATATTTATCGCCTCAATTCTAAGAATACGCCCGTTATATTTTGTTTCTCTCTGTCTTAACCATTGTGATTCTGAGCTGAGCATAGCTATTTCTCTGATGTGTAGCCTTTCGGACTGAATTTCTGATCTCTTATCTCAAGTTCTTAATGTATTTTCGTCAAGACATCCATTTTCAAAATTTCCCATTCAATCGTATTAGTCCATATCTTTGATCCCTTTTCAAACCCTTAACGTTGTCATATTTAATATGGAGACAAAATTGAAATTGGAAATTTGTAATTTACATTAAAAATTATATAACTTGTAGGATTTCAAAAGCTAATGTTGCTTTGACAACTTGTTGTTATTTTCTTGTGCTTGTTATCCAAGTAGGTAAAAACTTTGTTATTTTTAATCAAGTGTTCATATACCTCCTTTTATCCTTTGTTCCACCACGTCCATTTCATGCCTTGCTTGTCTTTCTTTTCTGATTCTGAGAACATGTTCAATCTTTCTCAATCTTCTCTTTTGTACCTCTGTTATCTATATCATCCAGACTAGCTTGTGCTTGAAGTATGATATTGCTAATCTTATCTTCTCAGGTATACCTAATATTTCTCTACGATGTCTTCTTGTGAATCCTCTTAACATACTTTCTATTTTCCTATACGTTTTTTGAAGTTTCAGATATTATTTCATTAATGATATATTTAAAAACTTGTACCTTTGATCTTTGATGAAGTTAATATATAATTTTCTCACTTCTGTGTACTTGTTTATAAGTGTGCTATAAATATTTATATATGTTCATGAGTGTGCTATAAATATGTATATATCTAGGAGATATAAATTGTATATAGTTCCAGGAAATAGTTATATACTGAATATAAAATATGTTAGATATTTCCTATTTATTTTCTTCTCTCCAATTCTGTTTTGCTTCACAGCGTGAGGATAAGAAACTATTTCTAGAACGACCCCTTGTGTGCGCTTTATAAATAGTATTTTTCGTTGTCTCTGTTATCTCTGCGTCCACCTTTTGCTTGGTTGGATTTGGGTTTTGTATCCATTGTATCGGAGCAACACTGCTCTTTGAGGGGCACTGTCTGTTGGTAATCTGTTTATGTGGCCGAACCATTTAATGTGATGTTTCTTGATGACGCTCAGTACTGATGATGTACCCACTTTTTTCCTGATGGCTTCATTTCTCAACAGATCTCTTCTTGATAACCCCAGCACTCTTCGTAAGCACTTCATGTCTGTCGGGACTAGTTTTCTTCTATCATTTGATGTCAGCGTCCAGGTTTGACACTGATATCATAATGTTGAGAGAAAGATTGTATTTGTGTGTTTATGATATATTTGTTATATACATGAACAGAAAATGAAAATCCTGGCATATCATTTACAGGACCTCGCCACCAACCACAGTAAACGAGTCGTTGATTTTCTAGGCACAACTTACACGTTCAGTAGTTTGTCATTTCTTTATATTGCATTTTTCTTACTTGCATCTGGTCAATTGGCAAGTACTTTACTGTGACAATGTCTGAGTTTGTACTTATCTCTCTTGTCTTTCATCTCATCACTAAGTCTTGTTTATTAAAGATTCTGCTCATTTGCTCAGTTGCTTTCTACATAACTCGGTCTTCAGCTAGTTGTTCTCATTTGAGTGCCCTCTCCATTTATGCCTAGACTGGACAGCTTATATGGGAAATGTGCCTCGCCCATTTTGCACAAACTCCCTCTCTACCCTACTGTATCATCCAAAGAAAATACAAAGTCCATACTTTTGGAATCAAGCAGGTTCTGTAGGAGATGCCAGAATATGGAATGGAATGCACACATAACCGTCAACTGCCTTAGCGTCCCTGACTCCGAATTTGTGGTCACGATTTACTCTTCGAGCCCTCTGCATAACCATGCTGTCCCACAAAGCAGTTGGGATTTTCTATCAGGATTTATTCCCCAAGCATTAGCTCTCCTGAGCCCCCTTCCACAAATCAATGAGCTTAATAATTGCAGATGGTGCCGCCCAATATCATACGGTAACAGATGAAACATTTGATCTGACCCATTAAATATATGGACTGTTTCTGCTCAATCGAAGATGATATTGGAAAGGAAGACAGTGGTAATTTTTCCGTGACTAGAAGTAGTCTCAATGTAGAGATCATGACAGTAACTAAAGAGCTGGTCTGGCTAGGGTCACATACTTTTATTCCTGCATGTTTTTTTCCATTTTCGTAATTAATGTGCTAAGGAAGAACGAAACATGCTGCGCTCGAAGACAACAATGGTTGGAGAAGAGTTTCAGGATTGCGAGTCCCACTCGCTGACCAGATTGAAATAGATGGGTGTTAATATTGGTGCAGCTGTAAAGAACGGCATACGAAATATGCAAAGAGACTATTTAATCAACATGGAACTGGCGTGTTAGGCCGCTGGACGCTGTTAGATTTGTTGAGGCTGAGATCGGAGCACCTATAGACATGTCCGGAGTGCTATGATGATAGTCCTCTGATAACTGAATGATTGGAGTCTCTGAAAAGGTATAAGCTGATAAAAATTAGTTTTTTGTATCGGGCTCGCTGGTATAACGGGGAATAAACGCGTCGATAGGCTTGCAGGTATGGTTACTGTAGACAACGGTAGAACAATGAACCAGGCTGAAGTTCTGAATTCCCGAAGGATATAGGACGTGTAAACGATTCAAGGAATTGTGATGAATTGCAACTTTAACCAGATTACAAGAATACCAAAATCAAATGGGGTTTAGCTAGACGAGAACACTATACTGGAAGACAAAATGGAATATAAAAACTGGTGTCATTAGTTGCCACACGACGAGAGACATACAGAAGAATAGAACCTAACACTTAAAACTAAGTGATCTGATGTGCACTGATGATGATATGATGTGCACTGATGATGATATGATGTACACTGATGATGATATGATGTGCACTGATGATGATATGATGTGCACTGATGATATGATGTGCACTGATGATGATATGATGTGCACTGATGATGATCTGATGTGCACTGATGATGATATGACGTGCAATGATGATGATATGACGTGCACTGATGATGATATGACGTGCACTGATGATGATATGACGATTAAAACTAAGTGATCTGATGTGCACTGATGATGATATGACGATTAAAACTAAGTGATCTGATTTGCACTGATGATGATATGACGATTAAAACTAAGTGATCTGATGTGCACTGATGATGATCTGACGTGCACTGATGATGATATTACGTGCACTGATGATGATCTGACGTGCACTGATGATGATATGACGTGCACTGATGATGATATGACGATTAAAACTAAGTAATCTGATGTGCACTGATGATGATATGACGTGCACTGATGATGATCTGATGTGCACTGATGATGATATGACGTGCACTGATGATGATATGACGATTAAAACTAAGTAATCTGATGTGCACTGATGATGATATGACGATTAAAACTAAGTAATCTGATGTGCACTGATGATGATATGACGTGCACTGATGATGATATGACGATTAAAACTAAGTGATCTGATGTGCACTGATGATGATATGACGATTAAAACTAAGTGATCTGATGTGCACTGATGATGATATGACGATTAAAACTAAGTGATCTGATGTGCACTGATGATGATCGACGTCACTGATGATGATATGACGTGCACTGATGATGATCTGACGTCACTTTGATGATGATTGACGTGCACTGATGATGATATGACGATAAAAACTAAGTAATCTGATGTGCACTGATGATGATATGACTGCACGATGATGATATGACGATTAAAACTAAGTAATCTGATGTGCACTGATGATGATATGACGATTAAAACTAAGTAATCTGATGTGCACTGATGATGATATGACGTGCACTGATGATGATATGACGATTAAAACTACGTGATCTGATGTGACTTGATGATGATATGACGATTAAAACTAAGTAATCTGATGTGCACTGATGATGATATGACGATTAAACTAGTGATCTGATGTGCACTGATGATGATCTGACGTGCACTGATGATGATCTGACGATTAAAACTAAAATTTTCTTCTTCTTCAAAGAACACTCCATATCGACCTTTTGTTAACCACTCTGTGTGATTTGTGTGTGATCTGAGCCTAAGAGAAATTGTGCGCTGTACCAGTTATGCGCCTACAAGTAGGCCAGCAGATCCGATTTCTGTCACGCTTTTATTTACTAGTGCAGCTTCCTAGGCCCCTACCTCAGTTGCCTCTTACGACATGCCTTTTAGGTCGCAGTGGTACTCTTCTCTGCTTCCCGTGCGGGCCCCGGCACCACACTGGCGAATAGTAACATTATAGTGTTTCAGGGTTGGTATTATTTGGTAAATTATGTTGTTTTCCTTCTCTATTCTAGTAACAATTTCTCATGCAATCTACCATCACCTGTACAGATATTATCTATTCATGAACGATAAACACCTTTAGTAGCTCTTCAGTAATTATAAGCAACAGAAGAAACTGATGTCCAGTTTCATGAAATAGTCGTAACTATTAACTTTAACTTGATTTGTTCCTCAACGTTCCTCAAGGAACATAGAGCCTCAACAGTTGCTCACATCTTTTCACGGTCTCTAACTTTTCTTTATGGTCTCTCAGGATAATTGCAACAGTTGCTCACACCTTTTCACGGTCTTTACTTTTCTTATGGTCTCTCAGGATAATTGCAACAGTTGCTCACACCTTTTCACGGTCTCTAACTTTTCTTTATGGTCTCTCAGGATAATTGCAACAGTTGCTCACACCTTTTCACGGTCTTTAACTTTTCTTTATGGTCTCCCAGGATAATTGCAACAGTTGCTCACACCTTTTCACGGTCTCTAACTTTTCTTTATGGTCTCCCAGGATAATTGAGCACTCTTCAGTTCCTCAAGAAGACTTCGTCACCAAGTCTGTTTAGGGTGTCCTCTTTTTCGTTTTCCCTGTGTGTTCCACTTAAGTGCTTGTCTAGTGACACTCGACTGTGTCTTGAGTAGGGTATGCCCGACCCATCGTCATTTTCTCCTCTTAACCTCTGACATCATAGGTTCCTATCCGGTTCTTATAAACAGGTCTGTGTTTGCAACTCTGACATACAATCTCTGTCCGATAATCCGCTAAAGTCATTCGTTGACAAAGTCGTCATTATTACTGTGTAATAATTACTGTGTCAGGTACGGGAGAGTAGTGATCAGCACCTAGTTACAGGTGAACGTGTCTTGATAAACACTTTTCAATGATGTAACATCAGACCAGTGCGTAGTACCTGGTTCCAACTGTCCTGGAAACTACTTTTCGGTCAATTACTGTCAGATTAGTCTTCGGTATCTGGTGGCATCTGCCCTTAAGAGAATTTTTCAGCCTCTTAATGTCAGACCAGTCTTCGCTATCTGGTGTCATCTGCCCGCAGAGCATTTTCGTTAGATCAGTGCTAGGTATCTTGTTCCAACTTATGTCCGGCTCTTTTCATTTAGACCATAGGTTCCCAAAGTGGGCGGCACCACCCCCAGTGGCGTTGAAGCCTTCTAGAGGAGCGATAGTTTGTTCAGAAGCATTGTGTGTGTGTGGGGAAGTGTTCACGCGAACTAGTGGTCGGTGACTCCTTATAGAAGAAATTAATATTATATATTTTAAAATACATGTTTTTCGTGATTTTGCCATTGAATAACTGTGTTTAAGATGAAGCACGTATTGACCACTACTTTTTTCAATAATTTAGAGGTATAAACAGTAACGTATCATTAGTTGCTATTTACGCCCAAAATATTTATGAAACTGTTATAATGGGAAACAGCGGTGGGAGGGGCGTTAATAAATGTATGTCTTTTCAAAGTGGGCGGTGGCCCGAAAAAGTTTGAGAACCTATGATTTATACCATTCTAACACAAAGCATGTTTTCGACTGACCCGTTCTCTGGCAACCACTCTCCATGTTATGTGGTTCATCCATTTTGCTGTCTTCAGCTGTTATTTTGCCACGACGCTTGCTTTCCACGTTGAATACGTAAATGCGGTAATGATTTCACGCATTGAGTTTCAATTTTTGGTTCATTAACCTTATGTTGCGTTCAATCGATTGAAAGAGTTCAATGAAGCATATTGCAGAAATCGACTAACGAGATGCTTTAATGAGCCTAGTAGCCTTATCACACACAACAAATTGATGTATAAACACCCACTGCAAGAGCACTTAAAGTGCTTTGGTGCAGGCTTCCGGTATAGTGGGCTAACTGTATTGATGACCCCTGCTATTTAGAATGAAATAATGAGGAAATAATTCGTTCAAAGTGTGTCTATTTCAGTAACTTCTGGCATATTGTTGACAATTCCGTGTAACAGTTTTTTATGTTAGTGTCAATGCTAAGTTTGTTATTTATTTCTCATTGCTAAATATGTCTGTTGGATTTAGCGTTGTACAGTAACAGTCAGATAGAGCAGCGATAGCGTGGTGGTTAGGGAACTAACATATTAGGGATGTGGTACAAGGTTCAATTCTACAGTGGTAGTGGACTTTTTCACTACCGCAACGGCTTTCAAGTCACAGTCAACTCTAATATTGGGCCGCATAACTAACAGGGAAACCCTGACCTAGTTTGACTTTGGGGGAGGTAGGGTGGGGCTCATATTTATATGTGCTTGATAGAGCACTGCAAGCTTTTTTGCTATTTTACTCAATTCTGTGAATCTATGGTTATTTATTGATGAAAAATATTCATAATACTGATATTCCTTATTGTTAAACTTAACTTGTTACATAATATAATCTTGATGTAGCATGTTGTGTTGATTTTAAAATGAATTATTCTATATACAACAGTACTGGAATGCGAGGTCACGTGACGGTTGTGGTCATATTTCTTAGAATTTTTACCTGAGTCCTCTGACCGTATAAGTTTATAGTTGACTGTGCTCAACTCAGCCTCAATTTGGTATCAGAAACGAACATGGACGTAAAGGCGGTTGGTGTTGACTAAGTCACTCATCCCGTGCAGATGCTCAATAAACAATGTAGATCTAACACCGTGTTTCCTAATATACCTCATGGTATGATAAAGGGTTCTTTTACTGTTACTTACCAGTATAAGTTAGATATTTGGCTGGTGCTAGCGTTGTACATGCAACAGTATGATGTTGAAGTAATACTCCAGGTAGTAATACTCCCGGAAATCAGACCAAGCACGTCACGTGACAGTTATATTCCAATATTGTTAGATACAAAAAAAGAATTATATTTAAAAAAATAACACAACATGCAAAAACAAGGTCATATTATGTCAACAATTCAATTTAATGCAAAAGGAATATCAGTATTATTAACACTTTTCATCAAATAAATAACAAAGAACTCATAAAATTCTGTAAAATAGCAATAAAACATACAATGTTCTATCAAATATAATATCAATGTCAGCCCACGTCAAATGAAATTTCATATTTGCCGACTGAACTGAACGCATTATCTTTCGGGAGTCACGGTTGAATAACAGATTAAATGATTTGGTCACCTGACAAAATTCCCCTGGTATCGTCTACCACAGATAGCAACATTGCAAAAAATGTAATGAATACAGATCAAGAGGTAGCCCACATTAAATATATTAAAGAAATATTAACAGTTTCCGGATAAAAATAATTAATCAAACATTAATAAATGTGAAAATCATGAATTATCTTCTTCTTATTCTTCTTCTCCAAATGCTTCATATCGATCACTTGTTAACCACTATGTGTGTGATTTGTATGTGATCTGAGAGTCTTCTTCTCCAAATGCTTCATATCGATCACTTGTTAACCACTCTGTGTGTGATTTGTATGTGATCTGAGAGTCTTCTTCTCCAAATGCTTCATATCGATCACTTGTTAACCACTCTGTGTGTGATTTGTATGTGATCTGAAGTCTTCTCCAAATGCTTCATATCGATCACTTGTTAACCACTCTGTGTGTGATTTGTATGTGATCTGAGAGTCTTCTTCTCCAAATGCTTCATATCGATCACTTGTTAACCACTCTGTGTGTGATTTGTATGTGATCTGAGAGTCTTCTTCTTCAAATGCTTCATATCGATCACTTGTTAACCACTCTGTGTGTGATTTGTATGTGATCTGAGAGTCTTCTTCTTCAAATGCTTCATATCGATCACTTGTTAACCTCTACGCCATAGAGATCCAGAAAATTCTAACGTTTCAAATGATAGAGTATATTCTATATAAGAACTCCGCCCGAGTGGTTACCGGGGCCAAATGTGGGATGTAAAGAATAGAACCACTGTTACCTGCCACGCATGTTGTAAGAGGTGACTAAGGAGGTTTGTTTGAAATCGGATGCACGTGTCCGCTAGGAATGCTAACCCGAAAATTATGCTTGCTGAAAACGGATACACCAGGCAGTAAGGCGCATAAAATGGTGAAACGACCCCTCACAATGAGGAATGGGATAACGGATTCTACCGTCGCCAATCTGCCTCGGAGTAAAAATGTCAGACCTACCATCACGAGGTTGGCCATAACTTACTACGGGCAGAGGTCGACACAAACGGGGAAGCAGAAATCAAAGGAATTGTAACCTACAGAACTGCCCCAGTATGCAGACTTGAGAAGAAAGAGGTGGCCCACTTACACCAGCGTCCAAGACAGTATGGCGTGGCTGATAATCTGAGGCAGACGGCTGCCTTTATTAGAGAATCCGAAAACCCCAATCTAGTGAGAACGCAGAAGAAAAAATATAAGATCTCAACATTCTCTTTCTTACTGAAGCTAACATTTTCAGTTGACGAGACTGTTTTCCATCTTGTACATGACTGACTGCTTGTGTCATATCAATTCCTTGTTGTAATCTTCTGAAAACATCTTCTGTCAAATGTTATGAATGTTCCAACATAGTTATGCCGTTTCACCTGCTTAAATGTTTTTCCCATTTACTTGGATGTTCGTCTGAAACTTTTGGAGCCTTTGATGTTCATTGCTGCAGATATCACCAGTCTACATTCTTCTCTGTTCTTAACCTTTCTTGTCAGTTGTTGACTCCTAGTATTTCTAGCTCTACTTCAATGTTATCTCTCTATAGCTTTCTTGATCTGCCTCGTGGTCTCTTTCTTTTCACCTTTTTTGTATATGTCATTTAAGGTTCGCTACCATTCTTTCAATATATCATCGTCATCATTAGGTGCCACGCCGGCTAGAGTAGGCGATCATGATCTTCACAAATCTCTGTCTCTGGTGTTTCTTATCATCTCAGATGTTGACGTTCTTCCGTGTCATGAAGTCAGGCTATCCAAAATGTTTCCTCTGTCTCGTCTTCCCTCGAACTTATCAGTTGTCACAATGTGTTCTAAACCTCTCTTTCACATCACATTCAAAATAAATGATGACTGTCTCTTTCTTATATTGATGATAAGCTTCTCTGTGTCTTGACCTCATTCAACACATCCACATTTGTCGTTTTAGCCGTCCATGGGATTCTCATCATTCTTCTATAAAACTACATCTCTGTAGCCATCAGAAATTTTTCGATCTCTTTTTTTTATTGTCCATGATTCACATCCGTAATATTACCTAGACATCGTATTATATTAATCTTAATGATAGTGATAATTATTCTTGATTGACATAAATTATAAATAAACTTGCTAGTCCCATTGTTAAGGCACCCAAATATATCACTGACAGCTAAACAACAGATGGGTGGCGTCTGTGGTTTATGGGAAGGTACTCGGTCTATTAACTCGGACGTTCTGAGTTCGAATCACGCTGCAGACAATTTGGTTGCAAATTGTTTCGCGTGGATTTTTACGAAAGGACGACGGCACCACCCGTTCAGAAAGCAATGGCAAACTACTGAACGTAATAATGCCTAGAAAAATCACAAACAGCGTTAATAAGCTGGGGTTGATTCGCAAAGTCCTGTAAAGGATATGCAATTAACCTTTTCTTAAACAACAGATGATCAAAATCATTTTCATGCCTTCTCTGTGTCATGAGAACAAAACACGGACAATGAACAAAGCAAAGTCACAAAAGAAACTACATGTTAAATGAGATGCCTACGAAAAGTTACAAACAATACAATAAAAGACTGATTCATGAACAGCATAAAAAAGAAAGTTTGCACAGAACCTTGTTTGAATTACATTGAGAAACAAAAGATGAAGTGGTTCAACGACTTAATAAGAATTCAATAAAAGTCCACTGTATACAACGTCTTCTCAAAGGACATCAGGAAAGAAGGCGAGAGGAGACCACTAAAAGATGGAAGATGCCATAGTAGAATCCTGTCAAAAAAAAAAGTAACTACTACCCAAGCCAATTTTTAAACTTTTTTCGATCCAGAAGCACTTGAGCTTTCAGCTCTTCGGCTCGGTGCCATAGCATCGTAACCCTTCGGTTCGGTGCCACGAACACCGTAAATCTGGAGAGCTGTGTTTTCTGCCACCCTCGGAATTGAACCGCACTCACAGGGGGCTTGTCACCCGTCGTCCAACTCGCTACAAACACGCTGGGCAGGCGGGAAACCCAAGCCAACACAGTAGCAAATAACAGAAACCCGACACGAGCAACATCGTACAGTGCACGGAAGTATATTATTATTGTTCTCCTCTCTCATTCTTCCTGGCAGAAATTCGTCAAGACTCAGCTCAAAGTTTTAATAAGATGCGTCAACTTATTGCTCCAGTTTAAACAACAATTCTTATTGTGTTTTATCTTGGTTACAAACAGACACCTGGAACTGATGTGAGAGCAATCATCATCCTCATCGACTTCGAAGCTTTCCACTTTAACAGGCCTTCAATATCTCTCAGGCTGCAAGACAATAACAGAAAACCACGACACTGAGCAACATCCCGGTACAAGGTGACAACAAAAGGAGAAGATATAATATATTTATTGATTCTCCTTCTTCTCTATTTTCATTCTTCCTGGGCCCAAACATTCGTCTTAAGACTCAGTCTTCAAATGTTTAAAATAATGATGCGTCTAATTATTTTTGCTCCAGATTTTGGAGTAACTAAAACAATTTGTCTTATTAGTTTTGTATTTTATAATCTTGGTGTTACAAGACAGACAAGCACTTGAGTTTTAACTGATGTTGTAGAGCAATCATTATCCTCATCAAAGATCTTGTCCTAAGAAGAACTTTTCCACTTTAACAGTCCTTCTGAATATCTCTCATAGGCTAGACGTCACACGCTGCACTGATCAGATCATCAGCTACATCTTCAATCCATCTTTTCCATGGTCTTCCTCTTCTCCTATTGCCAGAATGCTCCCTTCCACAGTGCTTCTGCAACTCTTTTCATACTATGTCCTAAATACTTTCTCATTCTTATATGTAGAATCCAGTCAGTTTTTTATTTTATTTGAGTTCTTTCATGACATATCTATTTGTTCTCTTCTCTGTTCATGATATACGGAAGACTCTTATGTAACAGTTATATTGAAAAGCCCATACATGTTGTTCCACTTCTCTGCTAAATGTCCATGCTTCCCAACAATATGTTGCCAATGGGATTACTCCTGTTCTGAGTATTCTGATCGTTGTTGTCCTATTAATTCAATTCATAACTGCTTTTACTTATTTAATTGTTGTAAAGCCATGTTTTTCCTTCCATTTCTTTTATCCCATTTCCATATGTTGTTAGCAGTGAACTGAGATATTCAAAACTGTTTACATTTTCTATTTTCTCTCCGTTAATTAAAATATTTTATGTCCTGTTTGTTTTATAAGGTGTAATTATTTTTTACTCATTAAGATATATATATTGGTTTTTTAACCTATTATTAAGAATATATATATATATATATATATTTTTACCACATAAAGATATATATATATATATATTTTTACCACATAAGGATATAGTTTTTTTCAGTTTTCTCTTGCACTTCCATTAATTAACTTCGTATTCCCGTTCAGTGATGTTGACAGTAACGTTGTATCGTCAGCATATCTTAGTTGAGGTATTTCTTTGTAGCACAATATCTACCTTTTCTCCTGATAGTAATCTAGAGTGCATATCTTACTTTACTACATGATTGAATGTTACATTGTTGCTTTCTTTCTACTTGGAGATTACCATAGTCTCTCTTTTCTTATAGTTTAATTTTAGTTCATGTTGCATACTACATTCAAACAACAGCATCAACTAAATTCATCCGATCATGTTGGCATAGCCAGATATGTCTTTGAGAGACAAAAAGAAGAAAAAAATATCGTTGAAATTTTGTAAAAATCTAGAAGAGACTATGTATTGCACTTGCAGTCTAATTCTGTCACGAAAATTGCAATGAGATGGACATCAGAGAGTAAAGATGGAAGACTTAAAACCACCTGGAGGAGAACAGTAGGACAGGAATTGAAAGAATGAATCATCGCTGAAACACAATACAGTGCAAGGCCAAGAACAGAGAAGAATGGTGTACATTTTTTGCTGCTCTAAGCGCTAAGGGCGAGACAGACTGCAGACACACAAAGAGACAGAGAGAGCGAAGTCAGACAAGTAAAAATACCTGTTGAACTTCTATGGGAATAAATCTAGGAGATTAAATCAAGTTGTGAGACTGCGTATAAAGATTTACCCAGAGACTTAATTCTCATCAAAACCCTCTGAGACGAGGCTGGCAACCCCTTTGGTGTGTGTTCTGACGTCGAATCCGAACAACAAAAATCGGATTAACGAGTGCAGTTTATTTGGCGATTCCTTGACGTGTTGATGGTGCTACGGAGTTTGTGTTCTGTGCAATGCTCTCGACAGATGACGTGCAATTTATTTTAAGCCATGTGGCGAAACCCGGTGTACTGACGAAAATCGTTCACCTTTAAGCTTTTAAACTCCAATATTACCTTAGTATGAAACAGCTTACTTGTTCAGTACCTCTGATGGCTAACCAGACCGGTATTCTGTAGACCATGCCAACAAAGCGCCAATTCTTGTTTAAATATCATTATAAGAGACACTTGACGGAATCTGAGTAATGTGTGTTGTTAAGGACGCTATCACATTAATGACCCCTGCCGTTAGGCACCGACGACTGAGCCAGACCACGCTCATCCTTACAGTAACCATGTTGACATTGGAATCAACATTTCCATACTTAAATACAACTGTTGCGGCTGCTGACGAAATGCATAATGATGATGTTTGCAGATGAAGGGGAGGAAGGAGGGATTCATTGATTCCTGCGTTCTGGAACTCGATACGAGCTCACGGGTTCTCTACTGTGCGCGCCTGGAGTGAAGTCTGGCAGCGCTGTCTGTTTGTGCGTGAGTAACAGTGACTCATCGGTGGTTTGTCTTAGTTGACTGCATCGTCACACGTGACAAACCAGTGGTGACATACGTGCAACACAGGTGTAGTGGTTCTGTCATGGTCTTGCGTTGATGGTAATGCTATTACTGGGATTCCTATTGTAATGTTGGTATATACCTTTGTGGTAGTTTCTATATCATCGACGTGGTTTTACCAGTGATAATGTAATTATTATTAGTGCAGTTAAATACTTATTAGATTTTACCGGGAAAATACATTTCCGGGTGATCCAGGTACCAGTTTTTGCATGTTATACTTGTTGAGTTTATTTCTTCATTGATTGATTGACTAATTTATTGATTGACTGATTGATTGATTGATTGATAGGACCATCATCAATGCACTTCGGTGAATAACCGTGTGTGCTCCGATCTCTTTCTGATAGGTCCAAGCAACAGTTCACGATCTGCATAGAAACGATGATGGTGTAATTTTGAGAATTGGAACATTTTTTGAAGAAATGTTATATTAATACTTTTTAAGAACTTTGAGTGGACAACGGCTTTATATCCTACACGTATCGATGTTCAACTGTTAAAATTTACATGCTCAATTTGAACACAGAACCTACGTTTTATCGTCCATCTCCGATAAGAATAAGAAATCAATCTCACCTACATTATGATCAGGAATCTCTAGCTAAATATTCCGCTAGCTTCACACGGGGAACGAACCAAGTACGTTTAGAACAAGAGAAGTGAACTTTACCTCTACGCCACTAAAACCCCAGTTAAGTTTATGCTCATTAACAAGTCGCTGTTTTGCAAATAATGGTAGATTCAATTGAATTGACTGTTTTTGTAATAGATTTCGACAGTGACAGCGTAAAAGTTTAATTAAACTCTGTGTTAGAATAATAGCTTACTACTAGAGAGCGAATATAAATGAGAAACTTCAGTTCAAAGCAATAAACTAGCTTAAACTCAATATGAACGGGTTATCTTATCGATGCAATAATCTAACACAGCGTTTCCCAAACTGGGGTTCGATGAACCCCCGGGGGTCCGCGAGAAACTCACAGCGATGCTCAAGCGCTAGAAGAAATATTATGATTTTTACATTTCAAACCAAAAATACATTTTTGGGCTTCGCTGCAGCAAAATATACTTAAAAGAGGGGTCAGAGGTAATGCGAAGTTTGGTAACCGCTGATCTAACGCCTAGTTGGCATAAATATGTGATTCTTGATTGATTGATTGATTGATTGATTGATCAATCATCATCATCATTACATTTCGGAGAGTAACCAAGTGTTCTCCAATCTATTTCTTACACAGGAAGATATCAGCAGAGGTGCACGAACTCCGTAGCACTGGCGCGGGTCCCCGATGTCATTTTGAAGATGGTGAAAATATTTTGTAGGCGTATTATTTTTAATTCTTCTAATAAATTTGTCCCTGGCAGCGTCTTTCCATCTTGCTCTTCTGGATTTTGAATTGTCATGGATTCTTTGCCTTGCTCAACTTCAACACGGAACCTGTGTTTGAGGGTTCGTCTTCTAAGGGACTATGAGTTACTGGAGTCCACTTTTGCGTTTGGTGACTTTTCAACCTTTTATTCAATTTATTTGAACAGTATTACTATTGGAGAGACTTTCTGTAACCTGTTTATGTGGCCTAACTATTTAATTAATTTTTTTGGTGATGTTCAATACTGATGTTGTACCCATATTTTTTATTCCTGGTGTCTTGCCAGCGTGCATAGCGTGTTCGTAGCGCGCTGGACTACAGGTGACTAGTCCTCTGTAAGTGCGGGTTCAACTCCGCGGACTGGCAGAAAAGCTACAGGTTCCCCAGATTTACGGTGTTCGTGGCACCCGAGCCGAAGGGTTACGATGTCCATGACACCGAGCCGAAGAGCTTTCAGCTCAAGTGATTCTGGATCGGAAGAAAAAAAACAATTTCTGATGTCTTCATTTCTAAATTGGTCACTTCTTGATACTATCAGCACACTTCATCTCTGTCGTGACTAGTTTTCTTCTATCTTTGATGTCTATGTCCAGGTTTGGAACTGATATCATTATGTTAGGGAAATGATCACGCTGTACAATGTTTTAGTGTACTCGGTTACCAGAATTAGCAATCAAGTATGAACATGCAAGACACTGTTTTCTCTTCTACTTCTTCTTTGCGTTCGTTCTTTACGATCAATTTTAATCACTATTTGTGATATGTTTGATCTTTGCCAAGAACGTGCATACGTTGCACATTGGTTTGGTAGGCTCCTAAACGCATAAACTTCTACATGTTTAGGACACGTGAATCCGATTTCAGCCAAACCTCCTTAGCCGCCTCTAACGACATGCGTGGCAGGTAACAGTGGTTATATTCTTTACATCCCAAATTTGGGCCCCGGTAACCACTCGGGCACATTGTTTTCTATCTTCTTTTCTTATTTTTTCTAATAGTGTTTTACACCACAGAGCGTCAGGATAAGAAGAGATTTCTAAAACAGTTTTTTCATCGGCTGGCACTATAAAGACAAATGGTCGAAAGACCATCCACAGTACAACAACAGCGACGGGTACTATGGTCTGTCTCGTAGTGAACAAGTTACTATATTCCGTCTCCGTACGGCCACAACAAGCTTTGCGCCCACATGTTTAACAAATGTAAAATTGGCACAACTAGTCTGTGCCCCTGCGAAAAGGCGGACATGACGGAAGAGCACATACTGCAATATTGCCAATTGATAGCAGGTCTAAGAAAATAAACCTGGCCCGTAAACACAGATCTACGCGAGAAACTGTACGGAGGAACGGAGTCTTGAAACCACGGTAGCATTCATGATAAAATCTGGTTCATCCGTCTAGGCGGGGATCGAGAAAGAGAGAGAGAGAGAACAGTCTTTTGTGTGTGCTTCATAAATAGTATTGTTTATCGCCTGTGTTATTTCATATGTCCACATTTTACATGGACGATCGTTTACTTTGTATCCACTGTATAAAGTAACATTGCTTTTTTTATGCGCACTGTCTGGTAGTAATCTGATTATGTTCCTGAACCATTTAATTTGTTGTTTCTTGATGAAGTTCAATATGGATGTTGTACCTACTTTTTTCCCCTGATATCTTCATTTCTAAACAAGACTCTTCTTGCTACTCCTAGCATTGTGTTACACTTCATCTCTGTCAAGACATTGTCGTCTTCAGGGTAAAGAAAGACGATATAATAACGAATTGATCATAGGTGCGGTAAGCAGCTGGAGTTTGGATGGCTCTGCAGTGGAGGACATAGCATACATGGGGATATCCAATGTGCCGTGATGTCAATCGTATAATATAACTATAACATACATTTTGCGGCAAAGTCATTTAAAGAAGTAGAAGACTCCCCAGTTTTTGACATTGCAACTTTCTCCACATGTTGCTAAACAGCCCTTGCAACTTTCTCCACATGTTGCTAAGCAGCACTCTGGAATTTCTTAAAACGTTCTGGAAATATACACCTCTAAAATCTGTCGCCAGGAGAGATACGCCCATTTCAAGGCGGGGCACATCTGCAAGGAACCTGGAAAAGAGATTTTAAAGAGAGTTAACACTTACACTATGTCAGGTTGGAGGTCTCTGTGGCGAAATGGTTGACACCTTTGTCTTGTGTTTTGAAAGTTGTGTGTTCGAATCCGAGTGGGGTAATTCAGTTCACATGATTTCGTTTTATTCGGAGATTCATAGGAATGTTGATGGAGATACGGAGTTCATGCTTTGTGCAACACTCTCGGCAGGTGACTTGCCATTTCTACCGAAAGGGACGGTGACATATATGGAAACCCGGTGCAATGATGTCAATCCTTCGCCTGTAGACTCTACGTGATCGCAATCAAGAACCCCATGCAGGAAACTGAACAATATCTCTAATTTATCCTACCCAACTACTGCTCTTCTTACGTTTGCTGTCAGCGTACAACTCAAAAATAAAAGTACACTAACCTTCAAGTAAAGAAGTGCTATGGAACTATCAGGGTCACACTAAACAAGTTTAGTTCATTTCATTTCCATGCACTTTTTATATCAACAATAGCATGCTCCACCTTCTTTGTTATTTCCGGTTATAAATAGTCAGCGGTTCTCAAATCGAGAAATATGATCCCATGAAAATGTGTAGAATTCTAACACAATCTCCAAGGGTCAATAAAATATTGTATCTAAACAAATGTTAAAGCAGGTTTGAAAAGTACTCGGTATCACATATAAGCAAGCAATATAATAATTCGCCAGTGTGTGCAGGAACTCGCAGGGGAGCAAAGAATAGTAACACTGTGAACTACAAGGCATGTCTTAAGAGGCAACTGGGGTAGGGACCTAGGGATGTTACCCTAGTAAAAAAAGTATTGCATAAATCGGATGTGTTGGCCTACTTGTAGGCGTATATCTGGCACAACGTACACTCGCTCTTAGCCTCAGATCACATACAAATCACAAAGAGTGGTTTAACAAGTGGTCGATATGAAGCTTTTGAAGAAGAAGTTAGGACTAATTAAATACTAAAACTAACCAAAATTCGCAGTTTCGACTATGTCATTTTTTCAAGGTGATACATAAAAACAAGGAACACTAAATAAACTGAATCTTTGTATTTAATTACTCATTTTGCTTGCTTATGTCATACCATACATACGTGTCTTTGCCCTAATACGAGAATATAAGTATTACCGCAGCCTCCCCACATGTCTCTCTAGATCTCGCCTGACCACCTCATATTTGTATATTTATGTACATCGCAAAGTACTAGGTAGAAATATGCACTTAAAAACCGCACTATATTTACAAAAGATAGAGACATCACTGGATCGATTTTACGTGACTATTCCCTAACGGCAACTTTTTTGCGATTGTTTCCATAATATTTATTGATTTTAAAATAAAAAATGTACACAGTTCAGTGTGTGTTTTAGGGATTTTTTCCAGGCGAGGATTTAAACAACCGGTCTCTTTGTATATCCAGATCAAATGTTAACTGCGGCAGATGTTCTATGGAACACTGCCTTTGTTCCAGATTCGTTTTTCAAGCACAAACCAGCCGTCTTAAGCATGTACCATTATAGTTTAGTTGTGACCTATAAATTCTCACTCCTGACTTGCACTTAATTACCTCTCTTAAATGTCGGGGATGCTTTTATTCTCCGCGTGGAGAATTTATTGCACGTGAAACTTATTGTTTTCGTGTTTATACAACAGAACGTATAAATAGCACAAGAGAATTATCAGCAGAGAGGTAGATGAGCACAAATCAGTATTAATCATTGCGTTTCAGTACGCTGCACTCGAGCAGCCTGTTTCTAATTTTGTTGTAGTGCTAGCTAGTTTCAACATATTTTCTTCCATTTATATATGTCTATATATCTATATATCTATCTATCTATCTTCTATCTATCTATCTGTCCGTCCGTCCGTCTGTCTGTCGGTCTGTCTGTCTATCTATCTATCTATCTATCTATCTATCTATCTATCTATCTATCTAAATATATATTTCGAGTTTATATATATATTTTTTTAAATTGTCTTCAGCGCTTTGTTCTTATTTCTGAGAGTACGCTTAGGGATTCCATAGAGCAAGAAATTCAAACCGTTTTCCCGACGCTGTCGCCACGCATATGACAATTTATAAGTGGTACGCTCGCTCCACAAGACATTTGCAGATGGTAATGTCTACTCTCATACGGAGCAGAAGAAAAACCTGATATTAACCCATTCGGCCTTCCAAGCTGATTTAGTGACTTGGGTATTTTTTAAAGAGGACGCGAAGCAAGTATACTGGCTAATATAGTATGCATTGTAATATCAATGCGTCTTGAGGTAAAAACAAATTAAGTAGCGAAAGGGTTAATGCAGCAGTAACTGGATGTCTGCTTCGATGACTGAAGGCAGGAAAGCCAACCAGAAAGTATTTAAAAAAGGGTCTAAGGGCGAAGGATTGACTTCACTGCACTGGGTTTCCCCTATAAGGTTCCGTCCCTCGACAATAATGAGATGGTACACGTACTGAGAGTGTTGCACAAAGCATGAATTTCATAGCTCCAGCAACAATCCAAATCATCTCTGAAAAATATAGTACATATGACTCCGTCCGGATTCCAACTCACAACCTTCAGAACGCTAGGCAACGTCTTACACTTCGCTTGAGATATCCCCAAACCAGAACGTTAAACTGGGCAGTGACAAATGATATAGTTAAGTACTGTGAGGTCTATGAAACTTCACAGTCCTGAGACGCTATACTATATATGCCTTTCTATACGTTTCCCTGCTTCACAAAGGAAAATCAATCATGTACCAGGCTGAGAGTGTAGAGATGGCGTGTGTAACAGTAGTCGCCAAAGCTGTATTAGAATGTTGAGACGATGTCAAGGGGGAAAAAAGCATCGATAGAAAAGGATTTCTCGGTCGATAAGAGAAAGGTTTGAATTGCACTGAAGCATACGCTTCATCTAAGGTGTGGTGGATTAGGTCGTCATCGGCGTGTCCATGCATTGTGTCTTAGGATCGGAGGGGTTCATTGGGACATGTCACAGATGTTGCGTGTAGATACACATCGAATGGTTGAGTGGTGGTAGACAGATGGGCACTGTTGTATGCGAACACCGCCTTCTTAATGAATTAGTAATCAAGACAAAACAAGCATCTATTGGTTTCTCTGACTCACTTAACATTTTTAATGTGTAACTATGCCTCATTTTTTCTTTGTAGTATCACCATTATTAGCGGTAGTAGTAGTAGTAGTTGTAGAAGTGGTACTTGTGGTAGTTGTAGTTGTAGTGGAGCAGTGGTATTGGTGGTAGTAGTATTAGTAGCAGTAATAGTATTAGTGGTGGTGTCTGTGGCTTAGGGGATAGTGACTCGATCTATTAACCCCACCGTTCTGAGTTCGAATCACGCTGCGGACAGTTTGATTGCAAGTTGTTTCACGTGAATTTTTAAAAAAGGACGATGGTACCCCCCGTTCAGATAGCAATGGCAAACTAATGAACGTCATAATGCCTAGAAAAATCACAAACAGCGTTAAAAGCTGGGGTTGATTCGCAAAGTGCTGTAAATGATATGCATCTTAGTAGTAGTAGATAATATTGGTGGTAGGTAGTTCTGGTGGAGAGTGGTATTGGTTGTAGTAGTATTGTACGTAGTATTGGGTGGTAGTAGTAGTAGTAGTACTAGTGATAATAGAGTAGTAGGTATAGTAGTAGGTGGTGTGTAGCAGTAATAGTGTGATTTTAAATAATAGTGGTAGTGACTGTGGTGGTAGTAGTCATAGTAGTAGTAGTAATAGTAGTAGTGATGTGTAATATTAATGCAGTGCAGTGCTATTGTGGTGGTGATATTAGTAGTAGTAGTAGGAAAGTAGTTGTTGATGGTGGTAGCATATAGTATGCAGAGTGCTAGTGTAGTAATAGTAGTGGCAGCGCTGTAGTAGATGGCAAGCTATATGGTGTAAGTTAGGATGGTACAGTATAGTAGCAGACTAGTAGCAGTAGTAGTAGTAGTAGTAGTAGCTAGCAGGTGTAGTAGTAGTAGCAATAGTAGGTGTAGAAGTAGTAGTAGCAGTAAACGTAGCAGCAGTCACAGTCTTAGTAGTAGTTGTTGTTGTAGTAGCAGTAGTAGCAGTTGTAGCAGTAGTAGCAGAGGTAGAAGTAGTCGTAGCAGTATAAGTAGTAACAGAAGCAGTAATTTCAGTATTAGTAGTAGCAGTACTAGTAGTGGCAGTAGTAGTAGCAGTGTAGTAGTAGTAGTGAGAGTAGGTGTAGTAGTAGTAGTAGTACGTAGCTAGTAGTAGTAGTAGTAGCAGTACTAGTAGTGTAGTGCAGCAGTAGTAGTAGTAGCAGTAGTAGTAGTAGTAGTAGCTAGTAGTAGTAGTAGTATAGTAGTAGTGGTAGTGTGAGTGGTTGGTGGTGAGTAGTAGTAGTAGTAGTGGTAGTAGTAGTAGTAGTAGTAGTGGTAGTGGTAGTGGTAGTGATAGTAGTAGTGGTAGTAGTACTAGTAATAGTATCCCTAAGCTTTACAAGCTGTATTACACAGAACGGATTCTAACATTGAGAAGAAATAAATTAACACAAGATGTCCTGCATTTAAAGGAATCAAAATGCACTGAGATTTGATCGAATGTGCATTTGGTAAGCGAATTCAGCTCACTAACTATTAAAACGTGCCGAACCTGGCAGTAAAACATCAATGTAAATAAATGCATGTGCTTTTATGATTAGATAGATTCCCAGACAAACGCCCACATCATCAAAGCCCACATGGATTGAATAACTTGAAAATATACTTCTCTCAACCGTGACCGATTTCGTAACATTATGTAACATTATAGGTCTTTTATCGTGACCAATTTATATGCGAAATTATCATGTGGGCTTCAGTCATATGGGCTTTTTTCTAGTCGCTTATTTGATGTTCAGATAGAAGATAGAATTCTTGATACAACTAGGGAGAAGTTTTTGAGTAGGCATTTGACTGAGAGAGTAGCGCCTGGTCGAATGGATTAGAGCGTGGCTACCTTGCAGGAGATTCGTGTTCAATCCACCGTAAGGACTAGAATGTGTTTCTCTCAGGGGCATAAAAAAAAAATCCTACCCAGAACAGTGTCACGGTAACTGCACTAGCCATGCGATCATTAAATTTTTCAGGATCTCGTCCTCCTTGTCCTACACCGCCCTAAAAAACAGTACTACATGCAATAATGATTTTATTTGACATAAAGAGAGAGAGAGAGAGAGAGAGAGAAGGAGAGACAGTAGGTGAGTGAAAGACGGTGAATGAGAAAACGAGTTCGAAAGTAAGAAAGAATAAGAGTGAGAGAAAGAAAATGATATGAGAGAAAGAGCGAGAGCGAAAGAGGTGATATATCAGGAGGAAAAACAATAGCGGAAGTAGTTTCGTAAAGATTATATCGTTGGTAGTTATATTGATATTATTTCTGATGTACTATTGTATGTTACATTGGGCCAGCAAGTAATTTCTCCATATCACTCTGTTCTGGGCAACTCGCTGACTGTATTTCATGATACCGAGTTCGATATCTGTTGCTTATCTCAGCAATGTTCGTTTCATGGTTTCCCTAGTGGTCTCTCTTTCTTGAAAATATTTTGTATGTATTTTATTTATTAATATTTCTAATACATATTGCACAGGCAGTAACTTTGCAGCCTGCTCTTCTCTATTTTGAACTACCAAGGGTTCTTTTACGTGTTCAACATCAACAAGTGACCTACGTTTTATCGTCCGTCTCCGATATCACTAAAAACATCGCACGAGTGGTTACCGGGAACCAAATTTGGGGTGTAAAGAATAGAACCACTGTTACCTGTCACGTATGTCGTAAGAGGCGACTAATGAGGTTTGGTTGAAATCGGATGCATGTGTCCTAAACGTCTATGCGTTTATGGGTCTACCAAACCAATGTGCAACGTATCACGTTCTTGGCAAAGATCAAACATATCACAAAAGTGATTAAAATTGGTGGTAAAGAACGAACGCAAAGAGAAGAAGACTAGGACACGATCTCACCTACATTGAGATAGGACTAGAACACGATCTCACCTACATTGAGATAGACTAGGAACACGATCTCACCTACATTGAGATAGGACTAGGAACACGATCTAACCTACACTGAGATAGGACTGAACACGATCTCACCTGCACTGAGATAGACTAGACACGATCTAACCTACACTGAGATAGGACTAGAACAGATCTAACCTACACTGAGATAGGACTAGGAACACGATCTCACCTGCACTGAGATAGGACTAGGAACACGATCTAACCTACACTGAGATAGGACTAGAACACGATCTAACCCACTGAGATAGGACTAGAACACGATCTAACCTACACTGAGATAGGACTAGGAACCGATCTAACCACTGGATAGGCTAGGAAACGACTAACCTACACTGAGATAGGACTAGGAACAGATCTCCTACACGAGATGGACTAGGCGTCTAACCAACAGATGTGGAACGTTTACTACACGATGGACTAACAGATCTAACCTACACAAAGACTAGAAAGATTAAACACTGGTAGGTAAAAGACAACCTACATGAGAAGGACTAGGAACACGATCTAACCTACACTGAGATAGGACTAGGAACACGATCTCACCTACATTGAGATCAATGAGTTCTAGACAATATCCCGATGACTCCACTAGAGAACGAACCGAGTACCTCTGGACAGGGAGACGAGCACGTAACATCTACTCCACACAGAGACCCCTAACAAAGAGACCCCGCTAAAAGAAACATTGCCGAACATGCAAATTGATCAAATTCTCTCTCATAGTGTACACACGATGAGATAGTTTATTTTCTTCACCAGAATCTTCACCGCATGCTTTCTCCATTACATCGTGGTCTCATTTGTTTTCTGTTTTTTTATCATCTTCCCCTTGAAGATCAAAATGGATTCACTTCCGCTTCGATCACATGACCGAGAACATGCAACCAAGGAAGATAACTCTCAAATATTCTCACTGTCTCTCTTCCATTTTCTTTTTATTTTCTCCTCTGTTTTTTTTTTGTCGTTAGGCGTCAGATGTTCAACTGATGATCGGTTTCCGAAATAGTGCCAGCTCGGTCGCTTGATATGTTGTGGTATTGTTGAGTTTTAATGTCTGTAACTCTATCCATCCATCTTTTTCTTGGTTTGCTCCTTTTCTATGATTCCATTTTCATGACGTACGCTCATGCAACTGGTGCAATCTGGTTAATTCTCACGCGAAGTGGGTAAGATATTTGAGTCTCTGTTTTTCAATGAGACAGAGATTCATGGCGTGATTTTTGTGCTGATGTCTCCACAGTGACACCGCTACGACCCTAACGGGTTATAGGATTTATTATTATATTATTATTATATTTGTTATCTGTCTGTATTGATTTAACCATTGTACTACGTAGACTTTCATATCCGTATCTTAACTCATTCCGTACTAGCTGCCGCAGTGTACGCCAATATTATTTATTTAAATAACCCAACTGCCGAACACTGCGTCAAACATCGTTTAATGTATGTAAAATTATTCACAGTTACATCAACGTATTCTGATCATGGTTCTGTTTCTTTTATCTACATCAAAGCTACATATTGTTGTCCGTTTGAGAGCTGACATAGTTTGTTAATTTGCTGAAAATTATAATCATAGAATACAAATGTGAAGAAAAAATTATTCAGCCACATAGTGTTATTCGATCACGTTTAAATAAATGTTCTACTGAAAATGCAGATGGTATAGTTATAGTTGTGAGTTCAGTTAGTGTTGATGTATATACAAAATATATATTTGAAGTTAAAGTTGAAATAAATGCTCTACTGAAAATGCAGATGGTATAGTTATAGTTGTGAGTTCAGTTAGTGTTGATGTATATACAAAATATATATTTGAAGATAAAGTTGAAATAAATGATCTATTGAAAATGCAGATGGTATAGTTATAGTTGTGAGTTCAGTTAGTGTTGATGTATATACAAAATGTATATTTGACTATTTTGTAGTGATTGTTAAACAACAAATGTGATTATAATTCTGGATAAAAAGGCCGGGAAAATGGCCTCCTCTTTTCTGACCACGTCTCGGGCTACGATGGAAGAGTTAATGCAGGATACACAAAGCTCGGACAACGATTCTGATTACGGTCATGAGGAGTCGTCGCCTTTACCCGATGCCTGTCATAGGTGTGGCAGCAGGGTGTATCCCGTGGAAAGAGTGGACGTAGGGGGACTGTTTCATAGGCGGTGTTTCAGATGCAGGATTTGTGGACTTCAGGTTAGTAGTATGTATTATCTGTATCGAATCTTCAGTCATCCTTCTTATTTGATCTATGTTTTAGTTTATTTAGTGTTTATTGTGTATATATGTCTCCTTGAAAAAGACCTATGGTCAAAACGTGGGATTGTCGTTAGTTTTACATTTAATTAAATTCTTGCTTACTTATGTGATAGTATACACACGTATCTTTGTCCTTAACGTCAGTTTACTTAGTATCACCGCAGGCTCCCCACGGTTGTCTCCAGATGTGGTCTGACCACCTCAGATGTTGAGATTTCCGTACATCACATAAGTATAGCATATTTAACATAAGGTATAAATACTCGTATTATAATTTTGACAAATGTTTCATTGTTCATTTGAGATTATCTTTATCGCACATTAGATTTAGCCATAATTGTTCTGATCTCCCACTAAGAACGTATTTCAGTTTGTTTAGGCTAACAACTCCCAATCTGTGTTGATTGCTGTATCTACTTTGTTCTTTCTCGTGGCTTTCATGTCTTGGCATATCTATGGGTATGCATAACATGTGAGATAGAGAATATCTTTTATCTTCTTCAATGACATCTTCAGAGCGTATGTTTTCTCTTAGAGCCAGGGCCGTGCAGTGCTATGATACTAGAGACGCCGCATCAGGCGGCACCATAAGGAGGGCGGCATAAGCAGCAATATCAAAATTAAAGATTATTTTAAGGAAAAAAAATAGTTAAGGGGTTTGCATTTCGAAGACTTGCATCCGAGTAAATATACCGCACGTACCTGCTTAGAGCACCGATGATATCGATTTTGTCCATAGAAGACCCATTCTCGATCGCAGCATTACTCACCAGTTCATCCGCTCTCGCATTGCCCTTCACTTCAGAATGTTCACAAATGTTTAAAAGACCCAAAATACTAAGATCATACATACTCCAAGTGGCAACGTATGTGTATAAAGCATTGGTATTTAACAAGACATTAGAAAAGCTTATATATGATATTGAATATAAGTGTTACAGAAGAGTCTTATGTATACAATATAATATAATATTTGATAACAGTATTATTATTTACAAAATCTTAGAGTATTGCTCGCTTGCTATAAGGCTTCCATCTCTAGTAGCCATAAATGTTTCATTAAATTGTTTTATTTAAATATTAAAAATAATATTGTCTACGTGATTATTATTAAATTATTTAGTACATGATTTATTCCATGCAGAATTGATATAAACATAAATCAGAATAGATCACGCAATTATGGAGGGATGGAGGAGGTGAGGGGAGGGGAGTTTTCCTTGTGTGCTTGAACAATATATAGCATTTTTGCAAAAGTTCATTATTTTTTTCTATTTCGTCTATTAATAGACATGACAGAATCCTTCATGTTTAGTAAAGCCTTGACCCCCAAATGCAAAGCACAAAGTTATGACACGAAAAATGGATATTACCACATTTCTTAGGGGTGGTAAGAAGGAACAGTTCTCATTTTACTTGTGTAAATAGAACCCTACCTGAGTAGAAATCTCCGCAGCACTAAGCATAGCAATACACGTCTAGAGCTGTTGGATGTTTCTTGATCTGCAAGAAAAGCCGGGTACCCTCTCTCAACGTACACATAAGAACAAAGGTGAAAACTCATTCCTGGGGTTCGGCAACAACATCTTGTGAAAATATGTGTAACTGCTGAGGGGTGGTAGGTTGATTGTCTACATCGATACTAAACGGTCAGAATGTAGAATAAGTTCAATCTCAGTTTAGCATTTCATTGTCTGTGTTACTTAATTAACTAACTTCATTAAATAATTGTTCCTTGATTTTTGCAGTTGTCGTTAAGGACGTTTCACTGGGACCAATCAAATACCCCGGATATTTATTGCCACGCCCACGTTCCACGTCACGTGGGTTGTGTTGACAACGAAGCAGTCGGGATTAAGTCCGCAGTTAATGCTCCAAAAAGAGGCGTGGCTACCTCTGTGCAAGTAAGTGATTCTATCATATCTATCTATTTATCTATCTATATATATATATATATATATATATCTATCTACCTATCTAACCATCAACTTATCTACCTATCTATCTATCTATCTATCTATCGATCTATCTATTATAGTATATATATATATATATATATATATATATATATATGATATCTATCTATCTATCTAGCATCTATCATTTGTCTATCATATATCTATATATCTATCTATCATATATTATATATATTATCTATCATCATCATATATCTATATATCTATCTATCTATCTATATATCTATCTATATATCTATCTATCTATCTATCTATCATCTATCTTTCTATCTATCTATCTATCTATCTGTCTGTTTATATATCTATCTATGTTTCATCTGTCTATCTATCTATCTATATATCTATCTATCTATCTATCTATCATCTATCTTTCTATCTATCTATATCTATCTATCTACCTACCTCCTTACATGTCTACCTTTCTACCTGTCACTTTCTGTCTAATTGTCTGCCTATCTGTCTGCCTTTATGTCTGTTTATCAGTCTATCTATATATATATTTATTTATATTTTTATTTATCTATCGTCGATCTCTCTATCATATATATATATATATATATTTATCATATACCTATCGTATATATATATTATATATATATATATATATATATATATATATATATATATACATAATATATATAAATGGTAAGAACATTGAAGATATTGATAAGAATTCTCCATACATGCATTATTTCTGGAAGCTAACAAGATTTCATCACCACGTGTCCAACATATTTTATTTGTTAATTTCCCATCTCGTGTTATAATTACCTTGTCGCTCCTTATTTCTCCTGAAATTATTCACATCTTTGCTTTTTTTTGTTTTCCTTGACATGCCGTAAATTTGTGTCTTGTCTCTTCATATACCGGAAATATTTTCCGGAGGTCAGGTGAAACAAGGGCAGTAATTAACGTTTGTTTCAATCATAAGGATAACTCCTGGTCGGGATGTCAATGTTGGTTATATGCAACAGATACATGTTGCATACAACCATGCGCGTTCACAGGTTCAGGCTGGTGGGGTATGTGTCCCTCCTACTGGAAAGGGGCATTTTGATAAAACATTAAGATTGACTGTTGGAAGCTAGTTGTGGTTTAAGAAGTCAATATTGCTATACACGAAACCCGTAATCGAAATCTGATCTTCTTCGAACGTCCCATATTGACCACATGTTAAGCCACCCTTTGTGATCTGTATGTGATCTGAGTCTAAGAGCGATTTACGTTGTGTCAGTTATGTTTCACTTACAAGTAGGCCAGTACATCCTATTTCTGTGACGTTTTTTATTTTAGTCGCCTCTTACGACATGCCTTGTAGGTCGTGGTGCTACTATTCTTTGCTCCCCTTGCATGCCTCGCAGACACACGAGAGGAAATCTGATCTGAATCTGGTTTTCTCCATTTCGGTTTAGTAAATTATAAATTAAAATTATGTTGATTCCTTTCCACCCCCTCTCCCCCCTCTCCCTCTCTCTTCGCCCCTGAAAACATTTATGTCGACGCCCATGCATACTACAAATCGAAATTGATGTCACAATTTGGTGTGGTCCTGTTGGTTATAAAAATATTGAAACACGTACAAACAAGGTACTACAATTTTACAAAATACAGAAACAGTGACGATAAACACCAACGTTTCGACCAAAAGGCCTTTATCAAGCAAACGACACCACAAGAGTGACGAATTTCACAGAACACTTACAAATGGACGATAACGTAAACATTCAAACGTATCTAATGAAAATCTGGGAATAAAAACGAATAGCGAAATGAGTGAAACACAAAACTAGAAGTGGAAAAGAAGAGAAACAATATACAATCAAGTGAAAATATAAATGATATATATATGAAGCCAATACACATATAGATTTACAAGGCATGAGATGAGAAAGTGCTAAGAAGCATGGAATGTAATGGTTGAGTCCAAGAGGCCGCAAGGTACCATATAACGAAATAAAACGGTTCTCTAGAGCAAATCGACTACGATCATCAGAGGAACATGATCGGATGGCTGTGACCTGGACATCGCAAGCTCCTGAATGGCCAGTATCATTGAAATGAGTAGCTACAGGGGTCACAGAGCATTGGCGTATATCGTGCGTGTTGGGCGAACCGGTCACTGAGGCTCTTACCGGTCTCACCAATATAGGCCTCTATGCACAGTTTGCAGGTGATGGCATAGATAATATTCCGGTACTCGCATGCGAAATTCGTGACTCCTGTTGTGTCGTTTGCTTGATAAAGACCTTTTGGTCGAAACGTTGCTGTTTATCGTCAATGTTTCTGTATTTTGTAAAACGATAGTACTTTGTTTGTACGTGTTTTGATATTTAACCAAGTTTTATTGCAGTCTTCCTCCTTTTTTTTATAAAAATATTGTAGACAAGATCCCGTTGACAAGTCCTTCACCACGTCATATGTGGACCACGTCATATGTGGACCACGTCATATGTGGACCACGTCATATGTGGACCACGTCATATGTGGACCACGTCATATGGGGCTGATATTTGTTGCGATCGTTCAACGACACAGTTTGTTCTTCTCTAGGGAGGATAACTACAACCATTGACTAAGATTTGTAATTCTTCTTTTTCTTTTGTTGTCACACTGTTACCGAGTTGTTGCCACTTCTTTTATTGTCACACTGTTACCGAGTTGTTGCTACTTCTTGTGTTGTCACGCTGTTACCGAGTTGTTGCCACTTCTTGTGTTGTCACGCTGTTACCGAGTTGTTGCCACTTCCTGTGTTGTCACGCTGTTACCGAGTTGTTGCCACTTCCTGTGTTGTCACACTGTTACCGAGTTGTTGCCACTTCTTGTGTTGTCACGCTGTTACCGAGTTGTTGCCACTTCTTGTGTTGTCACGCTGTTACCGAGTTGTTGCCACTTCCTGTGTTGTCACACTGTTACCGAGTTGTTGCCACTTCTTGTGTTGTCACACTGTTACCGAGTTGTTGCCACTTCTTGTGTTGTCACGCTGTTACCGAGTTGTTGCCACTTCTTTTGTTGTCACAATGTCGTATGATTCTGGTGTTGTTTTTTTTTGCTGCCCTATGGACTTTTGATAATAGCTATTTTTGCTTTTTGATAGGATTCTGCTATGATATATTTCTATCTTTTTCATGGTCTACCTCTTGCCATTTTTTCTGATGCTCTGTTGTAGAAAACTTTGTATACATTGGAGTTTGGTTGCATTCTTCAAAAATGTGCTAGACACATTTCTCATATCAGCTGCCCAGGATAGGCATAAATAGAGTGGACACTTCATCCTTGCTTTCAGCTCGGACATACCATGGAAAGCAACAGTATTGACCATCTGTAGAGACGAAAAAGACCGTAAATGATAGACCAAGAGTATGTTACCATCTCTTTATTTTCTCTAGTTAATTGTATATCCTATATAAGACTTTGCGAATCAACTCCAGCTTTTTAACGCTGTTTGTGATTTATCTAGACATTATTACGTTCAGTAGTTTGCAGTTGCTTTCTGAACGGGTGGTGTAATCGTCCTTTTGTAAAAATCACGCGAAATAATTTGCAACCAAACTGTACGCAGCGTGATTCGAACCTGGAACGTGGGGTTAATAGATCAGTCACTATCCCTAAGCCCCAGATGCCTTGTTTTTTCTACATACACCATTTGCAGATAATCTCTTTGTGGTATTTATATGATGTGTACTTTATAGCGGGAGTTTGTTGTGAAAGTCAATAGTCTACATACACATAGGGCAGCGTATCCAAATTCGGCATGATTTTATTCCGGTTGGCTTCCTTAAGCAGGACCAAACTAAAAAACTGACTAAGTGGAGTCCATAACCCTAGCCCTTTCGCTGCTACATACTCTCCGAAAACGGAACTAAAAATAGCTACTCTTTATTTCTGAGTCACAAACGTGAATGTCCGCCTACAGCAGTGACAGTAAAAATATATAACGTGTTAACGCGTCTTTAGTACACAAAGGAGAGATAATAACAGACGTGTTAATGCAGTGAATAGTAAAACCGTATATACACGTCCTTAGCAGCTAAAGGGCTAGGCGAGCTAGATCAATGTTAATCTTGGACCTCGCGGTCAAAGTTTGCCTTTCTACATTACTGGAAGATATTGTTGACCTGTGTGTTTTGCGGGTCATCATTAGGTTTCTATTTTCACATTTTTCGTCCATTCTAAGAAAAGCTAGCCAATCCCAACTCTCGTAGATGTAGATCCAGGCCGGGAACAAACTGTGTAGACCACATACGTTTAAGGCATCTTATATTTTTTTAAAAGACCGGAGTACGTGTTGTAAATTCACCCATATACTTCTACTTCTTCGAACTCTCCATATCGGCCACGTGTTCAACCACTCTTTGTGATTTGTATGTGATCTGAGCCTAAAAGCGATTGTACGTTGTGCCAGTTATGTACCTGCAAGTACGCCACCACATCAGATTTCTGAGAAGCTTTTTATTTACAAGGGTAACTTAACTAGGCCCCTACTACAGCCGCCTCTGCCGACATGTTTTATAAGTGGCAGTGTTATTATTCTTTACTCCCCTTGCAAGCCCCGAAAACACACGGGAGACCCATATACAATTTTATAATGAGTTTTGAGAGCTATAATTTCGTATACGTAAAACCGAATCAACAGTTTATTTTATACATATTTTGTTATCATTATAAAAATCAACCTTTAAAAATCCAAAATCAGCTCTGAAGTGAACATGAATATTTGTGAAATGAGGTCGATGCCTTTAAAAAAAAAAGAGCAATATATTTTGAAGGATAGTATTGAACGCGTTGAACTGTTAAATTTTGATGTGAGTTCGCTACATAAACTTGCACATGTATGAATCGATCACGTGTCAGAGAGCTCAGATCTGTCGCTTGTTGTGTTTCTTTTCAATCTTCTCTGAACTCTTCGATTCTTTGTCTATTGACTCTTGGGCCCAGGTCGATAAAGTTTACAGATTGATTTATTGTCTAGTGTAGTGTTTCTCAAACTGTTTAGGACATTGCCCCCTTGGACCCTTAACCTCAACATAATTCATCCCTTGCGGCAGAACAAAATCAAAGACAAGATCATATAGTAGCATGTCCCTTGCGGAACATGCTTGCATTACAGCCCACCTGAAACACTTTATTTCTCTAGTAAATGATCCCTCTTCTTCCAGCATAATGTTCATTGTTTCTTTGATGTCCTGTTGCCATCTTTGTCTTGATTGCCCCCTGCCTTGTACTAAAGTAACCATGCATCCATTACTGTTCTTTCCAAACCACTGTGACGTTTAATGTGGCCAAAATATTTCTTCTTCCCGGACATGATGTTATTTATGAGCCAATGCTACTTGATATGCAGGTCTTGTAGGATGTCTTTGTTTTTTTCTCTATTCTCTGTCCATGACACTCTAAGAACATTTTGTTAACACCTTGTTTGAAAAGCTTCAATTTTGTTCTTTAATATTTGTGTTCTGGTTCACGATTTCAAAGACGATGTAACACAAACAAATATCTATAATGTACTTAATATTTATTTCAGATCTATTGAACATATTGTAATGAGATACTATCTTTGACAGTGTTTTAGTAAGAGTCTTTGATTTCACAATTTAGTAACTTCACTGTTTATTGTGTTCTTATGGCGATGGAGAATAATGTGTTTTAAGAACAACAGGGTAAGCACAGAAGCCAATGAATATGATTAATAAATAGACAGTAAATACAAGAATTAGTGGTTAATGGAAAAAAAAGTACCAAACACATCATTCGAACCACAAACTTACATTTCTAATGGCACACTTGGACGCCGCTGTAGAGAATGGGCCCCGGGCGTCGTCAATGCGGACATTCTTGCACTTGTGGATCAGCACTCTCACCCAGGTGATATCATTATCTACACTGATGGTTCTGTCAAGCGTGGCACCAGATCATCGTGGGCTTACTCAGCACAACGAAACGGTCGCACACTTCATGAGGACTGCGGAGCTTTTGAGACAACGACATCGAGCATGACTATGGAGATCACCGCTGCCTCCAGGGCTCTGTCATGGGTGGCTGAGCAACAGGTTACCCATGCGATCATCATATCAGACTCGATGAATATGCTTCAACTGATTGAATCTGGAAGTATGCGGGTGGAATGGGTGGACATCATTCGGAGATCACATCTCAAGAAAATGACTTGGCTGTACACCCTGGACATGCTGGAGTGCGGGGTAACGAGCGTGCTGACTCTCTTGCAAACAGTGCCCGACTCAAGTGGGCAGAAGCATGGACAGAGCCGATATCATCAATGCGGTACGCTCTCAATTATGTGACACGGGCGGGTCTCAGACACTGGAACGAGTTCGAGAATTAGGCGTTAAGTTTGGACATGCCAGACAGTGTCGTCTTCGTGGTAGAGAGAGAGAAGATATAGTAATCAACTTCTCATAGGTACTGTGAGCAAATGGACTTTGGGATGACTGCTGCAACGGAGGACAGAGCACGAATGGGAATGCCCAATGTGCCATGACGTCGATCGCATAACATAACATAACATTTCTAATGGCACCCATTGTCTAATTCTACAGATGAAAGTTTTTAAGAACACAACCAGCTAGTTCTCCAAAAAAAAGCTTTACTAAGTCGTGTCTTTTATAAACAGCGTCGACTATAGAACACAGAATAATCAGGTCAGATTCAAACAAACAGTGTTTGCACAAACACATGCGATAAGCTTTATGTGCTTGTATATTTGAGAATAATCATTCGTTGATGAACGTTGGGAAGTAAAATGAGCTTCTCAACGTCTGGTGTAATTTCGGTTAGCATCAGTTGTCGGTAAATATTTGTGGACTCATTTCAAATAACTTTACCTCATTATTCAATATACGTAAAATTAATTATCCTAGGAATTTTACTAGTATATTAAATCTTCAATCCCCCTTTACCCATCCTGGCTCCCCGATAGTCCATTGTGATCGTATCACTGACATATCACTTCTCATTGCCTCCATGGCGGCGATGTCGCACAATGTGAGAATCGCTGGTCTGGTCTGTTGTATCAAGGAAGTGTTTCAATGATGGTGTATGTATGGCTTTGATCTATCTTTACTGCTGTATACAGGAAGCTGGGTTCAGGCAAAAAACAGTGGACGACTTTTTCTTCGTTGCAAAAACGTATGCAAGTGTAACTTCAAACACGAAAGCTTGACATCTACAAGCAAGACATGGAGGAACTCGCCAGAGACAGGCTCTGAAAGCGGGTCTAAATACAGGTAAAACGAAACTAAAACAACTAACTAACATAAATGGGATTCTCAGTGGCGTTTGCCTGTCGTACTGAAGGTTGCAGGTTCGGACCCGGGCCAAGGTATATATACAATTTTTTCATGAGATCCCTAGGATTGTTACCGGAAATACGGAGTTCGTGCTTTGTGAAATGCTCTCGGCAGATGACATCTCTACCGACAGGGACGGAGCCATATGTGGTGCAATACGGTGCAATGAAATCAATCCCTCGTTTTGATACCCTTTGTTAGACTAACATACAAGAGGCCAAGTGAAAGCAGAACTTCACCATGGGCACTAACTACATCCATTGTCTCTAGTGACTAACAGGATTCCGTCACCACTCTGTTTGTACCATAGCGAATATTTCTTGTGATTATTTGACAAGGGTATCGCCGCTGCTCTGTCGGAAACTGTAAACATAAAACAAACAAATGTTTCACAACAAATTCCACCTACCAACACACACAAATAATTTCACCGATGAATTTCATCAAATTGAATTTTTTTTATTCGGGTAAATGAACCTGGTAGTACCATATCTGTGGGCATCTGTGGCTTTGCGGTAGTAAGCTAGATCACAACAAAAGAGTATATGGTTCAAACTCACCTGCGGGCAGTTTGGAAGCAAATTTGTTTCCGTGGGTTGTTACGAACGGTAAAAAGAGTTCTCAACTATCAAAAAGCAATGGCTTCTTTCTTTCTTTTCTCCAATCCTGTATTTCTTCTCAGCGTCAGGATAAAAGAGTTTTTTAGAAGGGACCTTTGTGTGCGCTTCATAAACACAATGCGATGGCAATGACAAACTACTGAACGTATACGTGGTTACTAGAAAATCAACGACTCGTTTACCGTGTTTGGTGACCTATTGTCTATTGTCTATTCCCAGGTGGAAGATGTAGCTGGCTGTCCACTCTTGTCGTTAAGTGTAGGGATGGGAACTTTAATTTGCGCTCTAAGGCTAGTTGAGTCGCTCCTGTTGTGTTGTATCGGTGTTTATGTAGTGTGGTCTTGATATTGTCTATCCATCTTTTCTTGGTCTTCCCTTAGCTCTATGTGGCCAAGTCCTGTAAAGGATATGCCTCGATTTACATTCAGAGTATCACATCTGATCTATTATGTAATAATTGAACCTTTGTAATCTTGGAAGCCTTACTACAAGGTCACACTTAATGATGCAGATACGAACCTGGGAATGTTAATCCACTTCACAGATCTCCCTAATCTTCCAAGTCAGGATCTTACTCTTATTTGATCTAAACAACAAAATTAGTCTCTGTGGCGTAGAGGTTAGTGTGTCTCTGTTACAGAGGTAATCTGTTCACTCCCTCGAGCGATATCAGGTTGTCTTTACAGAGCTCCCTGATTTAAGTATAGGTGAAATATAGTTCCTATTCATATCGGAGATGGACGATAAAATGTAAGTCCCACGTTAAATTTGAGTGCGTACAAGAACCATGGGCAGTTCAAAAGCTTGAAGAACGGGCTGGAAAACCGCTGCCCGAGCAAAATTCATTCGAAAAAAGAAAACCCCTACAAAATATGTTTACCATCTTCTAAATTACATCAGGAACCTTCGCCGGTGACACGGAGTTCGTGCACTGCCAATGAGAGCTTACTGTGTAAGAAAGAGATCGAAGCACACATAATTACTCACAGAAGAGCAATGATAATGACTCAATCAATCAATCAATCATTTTTTAATCTAATTTAAATTTCTTGAAAACATCAATTTACATACCAGCATATCTAGGTTACATGTTCTATCACAACTCTCTGTCTCTTTTTTTCTATATATTAGATCTGGTATAGTTATCACACTATGCAATAATGTTGAGCTGTCTAGAATATGTTCTCTCTCTCTCTCTCTCTCTCTCCCCTGATCATATATATCTCTTTCCTTGTATCTTTTCTGTTGTCTAATGTCATATTAATCCTTCTTGTTCTCATAACGTGTTAAAGAATGTTGATTTTTCATTCTAATGCGATCGTAAGCAATCTGTTCTTGCATGCTTCTGTAACACTATTATTTGTTATCTTTTCTGTCAACGACAATCATATTCTCATCATTCTTCTGTCAACGACAATCATATTCTCATCATTCTTCTGTAAAACTTCGTCTCTGTAGTGTCTAATAATTTACTATTCCAGTTACCTATTTCACAGCCAACTCTAATATTGGGCCGCATAACTAAACGAGGTAACCCTGACCAAGTTTGAGTTGGGGGCTGGATTATACGTTTGATAGAGCATTGCAAGCTCTTTTGCAATTTTCTCAATTCTATGAGTCCATGGTAATTTAGTGATGAAAAATAATCATAATATTGATAAGCCTTAGTGTTAAACTGAATTTGTAACATAATATAATCTTCATTTAGCATGTTGTGTTGTGTTTAAACGGAATTTATCTTTATCTAATAATACTGGAAAGCGAGGTCACGTGACGGTTGTGGTCTGAATTCCATAACTTTTACCTGAGCTCGTTGGCCGTGCGTTATCGGAGGCACATGATCTAGAGAGGAAATTCTCACTTCAGACTTGAAAATAGATAGAAAAATTAACATACGATGCAGACAGACAAACCAAGTATTGGGACAGCTAACAACACTCCTTACATATAAAATGTGTCTGTGAATCATCATCAAGTAGTATGTCCGTGCCGAACGTTGTTTTCTTCACAACCTACCTGAAAAAGCCTAGCTAGTTCTCCCACCTCCTCCAGTATCATGTTCAAGGTTTTTTTTTAATGTCCTGCTGACACCATCGTCTTGTGCGTACCCTTACTCGTACTTCAAGAACACTGACGTTCTCTTCGAACCACTGTGACGTTTAACGTGGTCAGAATATTTCATCTTCTGTGAGATGTTATTTATTAACAAGTTCTCGTTGATATGCAGGGTATGAAGGATTAATGTTTGTGTTATCATCCGCGATTCGCATCCATATGTTGTCACATGGAATATGCATGTTCTTAGAGGTCTTACATTTATTTATTTGCTTGTGTCGTGCCATAGTTTCTTCCTACTGGTCACACTCTGAAAAGCCATGGCTAGTCTTCTTTTAACTTCTTTTGTACAATCTCCATTGTTGGCAATTTTAGAACCAAGATATTTAAAATATATGACGTTCTCAGTGTTTTCATTATTGATTTTCTCACAGAGAATATGCTTGTTCTCGCATGTGAATATATGGTCTTCTTCGTCTTTACAGACGGTCAATTGGCAAGTGTTTTACTGTGACAGTTTCTGAGTTTTCGCTTTTCTTTCTTGTCGTTCAGTCTCATACATAAGTCTCTACTCAAAAGACTCTGCGTCCTTTCGTAATTTGGCTTTCCACACAACTCTGTCATCAGCATGTGAATAATAATAATAATAATTCCTCTCGTACCGTTATACGTTACATATGGCCTGCAAGTAATTTCTTTATACCGCTCTATCCTGGGCAACTCGCCCGATCTCCTCCATGGAACTGAGACCGATATTTCTTGCCTCTCGCAGCAAGTTCGTTTCAGGGTCTCCTTAGGTCAACCTCTCTTTCTTGTGCCCTTTGCATCCTACTTCAATGCCTGCTTTGATATTCGTTGATCATTTCTCCTCAAGGTGTGTCCAACATATCTCCATCTTCTCTTTCTTATAACAGTTGTCACTAGTGGTTGACAAGACATATCTCTGATTTCATCACTTCTCCAGAATTCATTCCATTTTATATTCATTATTTTTCGCAGACATCTATTTTCAAATGCATTCAACTTGCTTTCTATATCTTTAGTCATTTTCCAACTCTCGCTGGCATATGTTAGTATTGATACAACATTAGAATGTGAATACTAAAGAAAATTTGGTAAGAAACAATTGTTGACCAACATTATGGTTATATTATCAATGTCAATATTAGAAAGGTAATGAGTGAAAAAATGTAATTACATAGATTATATGTGTTAGAAGAGCTGCAGGAGTAACAACGAGAGAGAGAGAGAGAGAGAGAGAGAGAGAGCTAATAAATTATAAATTAAGACATTAAAAGAAGACTACCAATGAAACCAGACATTTAATTAATTCTTTTTTATTCTTATCTTAACCACATTTGCCGTGAAGCGTCGTGGGAAGAGTTAGTTTCCTATCTTGTGCCAGGTGTGTTGCGCTTGACGTTGTCAGTCTATGCTTTCGCAGGGACTCTGAGATGTTATCTATCCATCGTGTTCTTGGCCTGCCTCGAGCTCTGCGCCCTGAGTGTCGATTATTGTAGGCACGTGATGGTAGTAAATGTGGTTCCATTCTCCTTAGATGGCCATTGGCTGAAATCGGATGCACGTGTCCTAAACGTGTAGAAGTCTATGTGTTTAGGTACCTACCAAACCAATGTGCAACGTATACATGTTATTGGCAAAGATCAAACATATCACAAAGAGTGATTACAATTGGTCGTAAAGAACGAAAGAAGAAGAAGAAGAAGATTAGATGGCCGAACCACTTGATTCTTTGCTTCGCGACGTACTGTATGCATGGTATAGTACCAACGATGCTTCTGATATTCTCGTTTCTCACTCTATCTCTCCTTGTAACGTTGACAACTTTTTGTAGACATCTCATTTCACATGTTGTAATCTTGTCTTCTTGTGTCTTAGTCAGGGGCCATGTTTGGCGCTGATAGCAGAGAGTTGGAATAAATAATTTGAATTAATAAAAGAATAATAGTTTCAATGGCTTGGTCATCTGACTTCTTCTTCTTTTTTCTAATCCTGTTTTGCATTACAGCGTCAGGATAAAAAGAGATTTATAGAACAGGTTTTTATGTGCGCCTCATGAAGAGTGCTTTTCTGAAGTCCACCTTTGGAGTTGAATGTTTTCTGATACGAATGTTAGAATAGCGTTTACCACAGAGAGACTTAGTGACAAAATTGTAAAGAATTAAGAGAAAGAGAAAGACCTGTGAGAGATAAATATCAACTTACAAAGCGCATTAGACAATGCTTAAATAAGATCCTTACATCTCCCATCAACATCACATTGAGATACAGAAAAGAAATTAGACAAGATTGCATAGACACATGCCATCAACATCCATTGAATAGAAGATGACAGTTCATAACTATCTCCCATCAACATCACATTGAGATACAGAAAAGAAATTAGACAATGATTACATAAGATCCTTATATCTCCCATCAACATCACATTGAGATACAGAAAAGAAATTAGACAATGATTGCATAAGATCTTACATTCCCTCTATACTGAGATACAGAAGAAATAGCTATGATTACATAAGATCTTATTCCCTCAACATCATTGAGATACAGTAAAAAAGAGAAAATAAAAATAACCTGACTTTAAAAAAGAGTTAAATTGATTATAACTAATTTGGATGTAGTACAAAATGACGTTGATGGTCCAATACTTGCCGATCTTCGTTGCGGAGACGTACCTCTTGCATTCACCCGATATTCTCCTTCTTCTTCTTCTTTGCGTTCGTTCTTTACCACCAATTTTAATCACTTTTGTGATATGTTTGATCTCTGCCAAGAACGTGTATACGTTGCACATTGGTTTGTTAGACCCCTAAACGCATAGACTTCTACACATTTAGGACACGTGCATCCTGTTTCAGCCAAACAACCTTAGTCGCCTCTTACGACATGCGAGGCAAGTAACAGTGGTTCTATTCTTTACACCCCAAATGTGGGCCCCGGTAACCACTCGGGCGATTCTCCTTCTTCTTCTTTGGATGCTCCATATCGACATATTTGTTAATCACTCTGTGTGAGCTGTATGTAATCTGGGGACTAAGAGCGATTGTACGTTGTGCCAGTTATGCGCCTACAAGTAGGCCTGCACATTCGATTTCTAAGCTGCATTTTATTTACTAGGGTAGCTTCCATACGTCCTACATTAGTCGCCTCTTACGACATGCCTTGTAGGTTGCAGTGGTACTATTCATTGTTTCCCTTGCGCGCCCCGGCAGCAAACGGGTGATACGCCTGCTATGAATTCAGGTGTAGTCAGGGGCGCAGGTATGGCGCTTCAGTCTGATTTTTTGCGAGAATTCCTACTTTATTTCTTATCTGTGTCACCCAACATACAGACTTCAGAGGTAACGGTATCTCACAATGTTGATTTCTCCTTCAAATCTTCCCTTCAAATCTTCCCTTCAAGTAATTTGTTTTATTCCCCCCAACCCCTCTTACAGACAGCTTAAATCCATCAGAAAATGACTCCTTTTCTGTATTCAACGCTGATTAAATCTGACATATAATACTGTTGTAAAGTTGACACCAACTTTCACTACATTTTCTACAATGGTAATTCAAGAGAAGATAATGTATAATCTCTTACCAGTCTTCCTCAACGCTCCCAGATGTCCTATCACCCAGGCTTGTAGTTAATGAGACGGTTCCTGTAATAGCAGAAGATATCCCTCTGAATCTCTGGCAAATCCTCGCTGGCAAATCACGAACAGAGTCAACAGACTAGCTAGGATTTTCCCCCCTCTGTGGATTATTTTAAAGTAGCTTGTAAATTTGTTTTTGGTTTTTTTACCTTTATTTTGTTGTTTGTCTTATTCTGGTCTACTTTTCTTTATTCTTTTCATCTCACTACGTTTCTCGTTCATTGTTTATGGATGTTGGTGTGTGTGTGTAAACATTTCATGTGTGTAAATATGTGATTGTGTATGTGTGTTATGAAGCGCACACAAGGAGTCGTTCTAGAAATGTCCTTCTTATCCAGATACAGAGAGGTAAAACAGGATTGGAGAAAAGAAAGAAAAAGAAAGTATGTGTGTGGATGTATCTTACCTGTGTGTGACTGTGTATGTGTGTGGGTGTGTGTGTGTTTAAATATATATATACAATTATATATGTGCATCTGTATACGTATTTTGAGCGTGTGTGTGTGCTTGCGTGTGGATATGAGGCTAGTCTATAATGTGCGTGTGTCTGGGTGAAAATGTGTTATCGTTTATGTTCACGTATATTAATATACGTGTTTGCACACATGTGTGTGTGTGTCGATGTGGTAATGTGTGTAGATGTATGCGTTTTCATGTGTGTATTTTTGCATGTGTGTGTGTGCATTTCCCTAGGTCACTACCTGATTCGCCTCTTACGACATGCTGTGTAGGTCGCAGTGTTACTATTCTTTGCTCCCCTTGCAAGCCCTGCCAACACACGGGCAATCTCATTTGATAAAACAGTTTTTTTCTTTCCTTTTCCATTTTAGCAATATATTTGAAGCTACCTATGAATGATATGTTCATGTATGTTATATGTGTATACTTGTGTGCATGTATGTTATATGTGTATACTTGTGTGTATGTGTGTTATATGTGTATACTTGTGTGTATGTATGTTATATGTGTATACTTGTGTGTATGTGTGTTGTTGTTTCGTCTCGAATATACACAACCACAATAAGCTTATCGCATGCGTTTATGCAAGCACTGTTTGATCGAATCTGACCTGATCATTCTGTGTTCTATAGTCGACGCTATTTATAAACGACACGACTTAGAGAAGCTCTTTATTGAGATCTAGCTGGTTGTGTTCTTAAAAACGCTCGTCTGCAGGGCTAGGCAATGGGTACCGTAAGAAGACTCGTCTGTATGGCTAGGCAATGGTTACCGTAAGAAGACTCGTCTGTATGGCTAGGCAATGGGTACCGTAAGAAGACTCGTCTGTATGGCTAGGCAATGGGTACCGTAAGAAGACTCGTCTGTATGGCTAAGCAATGGGTACCGTAAGAAGACTCGTCTGTATGGCTAGGCAATGGGTACCGTAAGAAGACCTGTCTGCAGGGCTAGCAATGGGTACCGTAAGAAGACTCGTCTGTATGGCTAGACAATGGCCTTAGAAGACTCGGTCGCAGTAACTGGCAATGTACCGAAAGAATGTGCAGGCAACCATGGCGATTTCCTTCTGAACTTGTGTGCTCACGGCAATGTGTTAATCGACAGTGCGCTGATGGCTAGCAATGGGTACGAGAAGATCGTCTGTATGGCTAGCAATGGGTACCGAAGAGCTCTGCTTCATTCTAGGCATTTATTTACTAGGTCTGCGCTAGGCAATGGAGTCCGTAAAGACCGTCCTGTAGGCTGGCAATGGTACTAATAGACTTTCTGCAGGCCGGCAAGGGTCGTAAGAGCATAATTCGCAGGGTAGCAGGCTACGTAGAAGACTCGTCTGCAGTTTGCGGAATGCTTACTTTAGATTATCTGTTCCCTGCAACTAGGCAATGGTTACTCGTAAGAACGACTCAGATCTTGCATCTGTGCAATGTTACCTTCAAATCTTCCTTCAGCTTGCCTAATGAATTGTTATTCCCTAACCTCTTACAGGCAAGTTACCGTAAGAAACCTCTTCAGGGCTGCAATGGTTAATCAGACTATAAGACTTCGTAGTTGAACAACTTGTCAATGGTTACCTACAGAAGGTAATTAGGAAGATAACGAATGGTACCAGTAGACCTCACGCTCCCGATGGGCTAGCAATGGTTAGTAAGAAGATCGTTGCAGGTTCCTGTAATGGGACCGAAGATACTCATTCTGCAAGCGCTAGGCAATAGAACAAAGATGTCGCAGCTAGGATTTTCACTGGGATTATTTTAAGAGCTTGTAAATCTGTGCAATGGTCCTTATTTTGTTGATTGTCTTCAGGTCTGCTTTGCTAATGGGTACTAAGCTCTCCTGCGTTTCTCGCATTGTTACGTAAGAAGAGTGCTGTCTGCAGGTTTATGTGGTACTGTAAGAGCTGTCTTGAGGGAGGCACAAGGTTCCTAGAAATTTCTCTTACAGGATACAGGAGGCCGTAAGAAGACTGTAAAAGAGAGAAGAAAATGTGTACGTAAGGTATCCGTGTGTGCTGTGATGTGGAATGGGTACGTGTATTAAATATTATGCAGTGTATATGGCATCTGTAAGAATTTGACGCTGTGTGTGTGCAATGGTGTGGTAAGAAGCTCAGTCTATAATGGCTGTGTCTGGGGAAAATGATACTTAGTTCCGTGTATAATGATTACAAAAGAACTACTGTCTGGTGCCTAGAAAACAAGACGTTTAGATGGTTGTGGCTAGGTCCTTGGGATAGCCACGATTTTATTTCTAGTTGAGTGCTTGGCAATGGGTCGTAAGAAGACGTACGTGGCTAGGCAATGGTTCGTGAAGATTCTGTCTGGTGTGTGTAGGATGGTTACCGTAAGAAGACTCCTGATTGCGCTTAGCAAGTGTGGTTACCAGTAGAACTGTCTGCAGGCTAGCAATGGTTACCTAACAGCAGTCTGCATTGGATAAAACAGGGTTTATTCCCTTTTCATTTAAAAAATTTGGTACTATGAATGATATGGTATGTTGTTACATGTATACTGGTGCTGTCTGCAGTGCTAGGCAATGGTTAGTAATGAAGATGTCTGCTGGCTGTATGATGTTGTGTAAGTGGATTGTTTGTTGGCGCATGGAATACACAAGAAACTCGTTACGCGCGTTTATGCTAGCATTGTTTAGAATCTGACCTGCATGCTGGCAATGGTTACCGTTAAGAACACTCGCTAGGAAGCATCTACTGAGAAGACTGTCTGTATCTTAAGACAATGGTTACTGTAGGAAGACTGTCTCAGCTAAACATGTACCTGTAAGAAGACTCAATGGGTCGTAGAGACTGCTGTTACGGTAAGAAGCAAAGGTTTGTGGTTCAATTCTGTTTGATATCTCTTTCTAGTTTTTCCTAATTCATTTTTTTATTTATTGATATATTCATTGTCTATATTTTACGGAGTTCTTAAATCTTCTTATTCTCCTATTTTTGCAATGGTAGCTTCTGTTTTAGTGTGTTCATTTTTACCTGATGCATTCACTATAACCGCATTTACAACTCTCCGTAATCGTTTAACAAAAACTCATCTAATCATTTCTTGCTTCTTCTTGTATCCAACCTTGCACCAAATGCTAATACTTCATCTTTTTATTTTATTTTTTATCACAATTCAACAAGATTCTTGTTATTTTTTATTTTTTTCATCATTTTCTGTTGCCAACAATGAACATCGAGAGGATGGGAAATTACTTTGAAAATATTTGTATGACTCAGAATGTCTTTGTTACGCAAGTTGCTTGTGTTGAAAGTGGGTGTTTGGTGTCTTTAGTTTCTGCTGTGTTTTTTCTATTAACTTTGTGTGTTCTTGTTGTGAAAGGTGGTGTGTGCGGTGTGATGGTGAGGAGGAATTGTATAACGTTTCACACTTAATGAAAGCAATCGTAGGAAGAATTCAATTTGTCTTTTTAATCATGCATACATTTCTTCTCTCCCATATAATGTTCTTATTGTGATACATGTGGTAATGTGATGTTCTTATTGTGATACATGTGGTAATGTGATGTTCTTATTGTGATACATGTGGTAATGTAATGTTCTTATTGTGATACATGTGGTAATGTGATGTTCTTATTGTGATACATGTGGTAATGTTCTTATTGTGATACATGTGGTAATGTTCTTATTGTGATACATGTGGTAATGGTGATGTTCTTATTGTGATACATGTGATAATGTTTTTTGTGATACATGTGTATTCTTATTGTGATACATGTGGTAATGTAATGTTCTTATTGTGATACATGTGGTAATGTAATGTTCTTATTGTGATACATGTGGTAATGTGATGTTCTTATTGTGATACATGTGAATGATGTTCTTATTGTGATACATGTGGTGATGTTCTTATTGTGATACATGTGGTAATGTGATGTTCTTATTGTGATACATGTGATAATGTTCTTATTGTGATATATGTGATAATGTTCTTATTGTGATACATGTGGTAATGTGATGTTCTTATTGTGATACATGTGGTAATGTGATGTTCTTATTGTGATACATGTGATAATATGTTCTTTGATACTGTGATATCATTGTATAATTTAATGTCTATTGTGATACATGTGGTAATGTGATGTTCTTATTGTGATACATGTGGTAATGTGATGTTCTTATTGTGATACATGTGGTAATGTTCTTATTGTGATACATGTGGTAATGTGATGTTTTTATTGTGATACATGTGGTAATGGTAATGTTCTTATTGTGATACATGTGGTAATGGTGATCTTCTTATTGTGATACATGTGGTAATGTGATGTTCTTATTGTGATACATGTGGTAATGGTGATGTTCTTATTTTGATACATGTGGTAATGTGATGTTCTTATTGTGATACATGTGGTAATGTGATGTTCTTATTGTGATACATGTGGTAATGTGATGTTCTTATTGTGATACATGTGGTAATGTGATGTTCTTTTGTGATACATGTGGTAATGTGATGTTCTTATTGTGATACATGTGGTAATGTAATGTTCTTATTGTGATACATGTGGTAATGGTGATGTTCTTATTGTGATACATGTGGTAATGGTAATGTTCTTATTGTGATACATGTGGTAATGTTCTTATTGTGATACATGTGGTAATGTTAATGTTCTTATTGTGATACATGTGGTAATGGTGATGTTCTTATTGTGATACATGTGGTAATGGTGATGTTCTTATTGTGATACATGTGGTAATGTAATGTTCTTATTGTGATACATGTGGTAATGTTCTTATTGTGATACATGTGGTAATGGTAATGTTCTTATTGTGATACATGTGGTAATGTTCTTATTGTGATACATGTGGTAATTTCTTATTGTGATACATGTGGTAATGTTCTTATTGTGATACATGTGGTAATGGTAATGTTCTTATTGTGATACATGAATGGTAATGTTCTTATTGTGATACATGTGGTAATGATTCTTATTGTGATACTGGTAATGTTCTATGGATAAGTGGTGAATGTTCTTATTGTGATACATGTGGTAATGGTAATGTTCTTATTGTGATCATGTGGTAATTATGTTCTTATTGTGATACATGTGTAATGATGTTCTTATTGTGATACATGTGTACATGGTAATGTTCTTATTGTGATACATGTGGTAATGTGATGTTCTTATTGTGATACATGTGGTAATGTTCTTATTGTGATACATGTGGTAAATGTTCTTATTGTGATACATTGTAAGTAATGTTCTTATTGTGATACATGTGGTAATGTTCTTATTGTGATACATGTGGTAATGTTCTTATTGTGATACATGGGTAATGTTCTTATTGTGATACATGTGGTAATGTTCTTATGTATACATGTGGTAATGTTCTTATTGTGATACATGTGGTAATGTTCTTATTGTGATACATGTGGTAATGTTCTTATTGTGATACATGTGGTAATGTTCTTATTGTGATACATGTGGTAATGTTCTTATTGTGATACATGTGGTAATGTTCTATTTGATACATGTGGTAATGTTCTTATTGTGATACATGTGGTAATGTTCTTATTGTGATACATGTGGTAATGTTCTTATTGTGATACATGTGGTAATGTTCTTATTGTGATACATGTGGTAATGTTCTTATTGTGATACATTGGTAATGTGATGTTCTTATTACTTTATTCTTCTTCTTCTTGTCTCTACTTCAGGATTGTCCCAGCTCAGATAAGAAGAGATTTATAGAACGGATTTTTTGTGTTCCGGACCCAGCAAGGGGAGATAAGAATAGTAACACCGCGGAATGCAGGGCATGTCGTAAAGGGCGACTGAGGTAGGGCCTAGGAAACTACCTAGTAAGTAAAACGTTTTGGAGAAATCGGATGTGCTGGCCTACGTGTAGGAGCATAACTGGCACAATGTACAATCGCTCTTAGGCTCGGATCACATAAAATCACAAAGAGTGGTTAACAGTTGATCGATATGGAGCGTTCGAAGAAGAAGAAAAGTACTTCATATAGAGTATTTTTCGACGACTCTGTTATCTCTGAGGTTCACCTTTTTCGTTGCCTTTTGCTTTGTATCCTCTGTATCGAGTAGAATTGTTTTTTGAGGCGAACTGTCTCTTTGTAGTCTGCTTTGGGGCAGAAGCATTTCATTTGCTGTTTCTTGATGAAGTTCAGTATTGATTTGTACCCACTTTTATCTGATGTCTTCATTTCTAAACGAATCTATTCTTGCTACTCCCAGCATTTTGCGTAGACACATCATTCTCTTGTGGCAAGTTTTTATTATATCGTTTGATGTCAGCGTCCAGGTTTGGCACTGCTAGCATAATGTTAGGAGAAAGATTTTGCTGAACAATGCTCTTTGATGTGTTCGCTGTGATATATTTGCATTTCAATATTAGTGCGATTTGTTCTATAACTTGATTTGTTTTATTGTAACTATGTTGAATTTCGTAAGTAATTCTTCCATTTAGTAAAATAATGATCCCTGTGAATGTAAACTCTTTAACTTGTTTCTTCTTCTTTGTGTTCGTTCTTTACGACCAATGTTAATCACTCTGTGTGATATGTTTGATCTTTGCCAAGAACGTGTATACGTTGCACATTGGTTTGTAGGCCCCTAAACGTACAGACTTGTACATGTTTAGGAGACGTGCATCCGATTTCAGCCAAACCTCCTTAGTCGCCTCTTACGACATGCATTGCAGGAAACAGTAGTTCTATTCTTTACACCCCAAATTTAGGCCCCGGCAACCACTCGGGCGTTTAACTTGTTTTAATGGATGTTTGTCAATTGAAATATGGCTAGTGTTTTTATTGTTACATGTGAAATGGTAGTGATGCTACTGATGCACTTGAAGATTATCAACAAGGTATTTGCCCGACAACAAACGGTTTACAGTTTGACCCAGTTTAACTGGGTGCCAGCGAAACACTCGAATGTAAAAGTTATCAGCAAAGAAATATACCGGCCTGACTCGCTACAACCTAGTACATCATATGTTATGAAAACGTATTATGTACTTTACTATGGCAAATATAATATACATCACTTCTGAAAAAACACATCATAAATTATAAATGACGAGCTTGTCTCCCTTTACAAGTCGTTATGGCGTACCATAATGGCTATAATATCTAAAAAGCAAGATAAATTTGATGTTAGACAAGATTAAAAGCAAATATTAGACAAGTTTACAAAATGTTGAACGTAGAAATACAGAACATAGAGAAATGTACAGGATTTAATTTGAAACGGAATGTTGTAGAAGTAGTACTGAAATCCACCCCAGATGGGATTCTCAGTTTAGTTGTGTAATTGCTTTAGCATAGTCCACTTCCAGCTAACGCTGCGTCGAGAAATGATTCACCAGACTGATGAAAGAATGTTTTGAAAGAATTATTTACATCATACCTCTTGAGAAGTGTTAAGGTAAACATGAATGTCACGGCTCTCGCGTTACACTCAGCTGTTACGACATCCGTAGACACGAGTCGTTCGTCGATCTAACATGGATTCCAAAGTTTTTTTTATTTCTTTTCTTATTTTCGAATTCATGTTTTCCATATTAGAAAATTGATTGCTAACGCGTGATTGTATACAAAAATAAGAAATGCGAGATCTTATACCTGGTTTCTTAACAAGAATGTTGGAAACAAGAATTTGCAGACTTTTAGAAGAAATGTATCAATACTATAACAGATTTTAAATCATTTCTGTATGATGCAGAAACATGGACGTTGACTAAGCTTAAGGAATACAACATTGAAACCTTGGGGATATATATATATATATATATATATATATATATATATCCTGGCATTATGTATACTGACTATATCATCATCATCAAATAGCTTGTTCCGAGCAGAATTTTACCACCCCAACAGTCCTTCGGAATTTTGTTCTCTCATAAGCCAGACGTCCCACCTCCGCAGCCGTCATGTTTAAACCAGCAGTTACTTCTGAATCCATCTTCTCCGTGGTCTTCCTCTTCTCCTCTTGGACGGAGAAGACCATCATGGAAAGAGGTAATACTGGTTTTATGTAAAACTGAAGATCTCTATTGTTAGACTTTAAACACGCTTCTTTGACATGTTGTATAAATTACATTTCAATTTTGGAGAATATTGCTTTTGTCTGGTCTGGCCTACTTATTATTTCTGCTCTGCGTCTTATGTTATTAGCCTTCCAGGCACTGTGACAACTAACACCGTTCCTGACACATATAAAAATGTAAATGATGAAGCAAATATTATGCGAACTATTTTTTTGGATAAAATTATATTATCAATATCAAGCATGGCTGCTCACAGCAGATAATGAGCAGGAAATCATAATAACAAAGATGAGATGTCTTAGAAGAGCTGCAGGAGTAGCAATGAGAGAGAAAAATTATATAAATTAAGAAATTATGAGAATATTACGAATGAAAACAGAATAACAGTGCTTAGAAGAAGAACAGATGAAACGGTGTAGTCATCTCATAAGAATATTCTGACATAGTTTACCATATATATATATACATATATATATATATATATATATATATATATAAGAGAGAGAGAGAGAGAGAGAGAGACAGTGAGAGTGAGAGCCACATTGAAACACTGTTATGAATGCAGAGCAAGAGGAAGACTGCGCAAAAAATGGAGTGACAACATCAAGAACATCATCAAATAACGTGTCATAAGCAGAACTTTGCCACCTTAACAGTCTTTTAGAATGTCTCTCTCTCTCTCATAGGCCAGATGTTCCGCCTCTGCAGCTGTCATGCTCAAACCTTCAGTTACATACAGAATCCATCTTCTCCGGGGTCTTCCTCTTTTCCTCTTTGCAGGGATACCTCAGCAAGAATAACATTAGAGAAATGAACACCAACTTACAAAATGAATTAAGCAAGATCATTATATCTCCCCAATAACACCTCACTACGATACTGACATACGGATGCGAGTCATGGACAATGAACACACAGATCGAAAAATCGCGGAGGGCCACAGAGATGTGGTTTTATAGAAGAATGATGAGAATCCATGGACTGCTAAAATGACTAATGTTGAGGTGCTGAATGAGATTAAGACACAGAGAAAGCTTATCATCAGTATACGAAAGAAGCAGTCATTTTTCGCGTATGTGATGAGGAGGGGAGGTTTAGAACACGTTGCAACAACCGGTAAAACCGAGGGTAGACGTGGCAGAGGAAGACAGAGAGGAAAAATGTTGGATCGCCTGACATCATAGCACGGAAGAGCGTCAACATCTGAGTTGATAGCAAACACCAAAGATAGAGATGTGTGGAGATCAATGATCGCCGTCACGGCACCTGATGATGATGATGAAGATATAATAGAAGAAGTTGAAAATAAGTAAAAACTGTCACAAAATGACATAAAATCAACGGTAAGATGATATTGTATACACATCCTAGTCAAACTTCAATGCAGCGTTAGGGGGTTTCTGTGACCTTGAGGTAGGGGCTTGCCTCTTGTTACAAAAGTATTCGGATCACTCACTCTTGGAGCTATAGGGATATTTTTACAGAGATATCACAGCGTAGGTGAGATCAAGTTCCTAGTCCTTTCAGAGATTGACGATAAAACGCAGGTGTCATGTTCAAGTTGAGCACTAAAAAAATTTGAGCTCTTCAAAATCGAGAAGAGTAGCCTGGAAAGCCGCTACCTGGGCAAATTTCGTTAAAAATATATTAAAAATATAATTTCTACAAATAATTGTTCAAGATCACTATGTATGTATATATATATATATATATATATGTCACTATATATCTTAACAGTCAATAATGAATAGGAAGATTGCAGTAAAACTATATAGCATACAAAAACTATATATCTTAACAGTCAATAATGAATAGGAAGATTGCAGTAAAACTATATAGCATACAAAAACTATATATCTTAACAGTCAATAATGAATAGGAAGATTGCATTAATTCTATGTAGCATATCTAAACAATACACAGCAACGTGTCGACCTAAAGGTCTTTGTTTAGCACTATGTTTTTATGTGTTTCACAAGTCAATAATAGTCTACCAACATTTCTGTAAAGTTGTTGTTCTGTGAAGAAAGATAGGATATAGCCATGTGTTGGATAGGCTCACTATCGTATGTTGGGCCGGTCTTCAACATGTGTTGGATAGGCTCACTATCGTAGGGCTGGTCTTCAACATGTGCTCTGTTGTCATCAAGCGTATATCAACAGGTACATAGATCCGTCGTGTTAATCATGTGTCTGTGGTAAGATGGTCTTTACTTCACAAACGTACAGAGATTCACAGAGTTAGTTGGTTCTTCTTCTTTTGTCGTTACAGTGTTACCGAGTTGTTGCCCAGTGTCGTGGTATTATGTTTTTGTCTTGCGCTGTCCTGGTGGCTTGGGTGATTGTTATTTTTGCTCTTTGACAGGATTCTGCTATGTCATCTAACCATCTTTTTCGTGGTCTTCATCTCGCCTTCTTTACTGATGTTCTGTTGTAGAAGACTTTGTATACTCTGGAGTTTGGATGCATTCTTATTAAGTGACTAAACCACTTCATTCTTTTTTCTCAATGTATTTCAAGCAAGGTTCAGTGCCAACTTTCTTTCTTATACTGATGTTGGTGAATCTTGACTCTATCTTTTCTAGTGTTTTGGTAGCTTTATGAAGACACCACATTTTACATGTAGTTATTTTTTGTGACTGCGCTTTGCTCATTGCTAGCTGGATGTGCTCTTAACAACGCTCATCTCTGAGGCTAGGCAATGTATGGCGTAGGAAATACGGTTTTGAAGTTCCAACCCTATGAACGATGTATGATATGTTATATGCGTATATTTGTGTGTATTGTGAATGTATACTGTTGTTTCGTCTCAATTACACAAGCACAAAAATCGTTTCGCATGTGATTGTGCAAACACTTCGATCGAATCTGACCTGATTATTCTGTGTTCTGTAGGCGACACTGGTTATAAAAGACACGACATAGTGAAGCTCTTTATTAAGATCTAGCTGGCTGTGTTCTTAAAAACTCTCTTCTGTAGCGCTAGGCAATGGACCCAGTAGGAAATTTCAGTTTGTGGTTCGAATCTTGTATTTGGTAATATTTTTTGTTTCCGGAAGTCCCTAATAGTTCTTCACTGTGTATATTTTTGCAGCGTCTGCACTAGCCATACGGCCTTTAAATTCATCAGCTGCACATCCCCGTGAATTCTACACCGCCCTAAAAAGCAGTATTACAGACAGTGACAACAGGTTTTTAGATTTTTATTATTCATGGACTCCTGTGCTTCGGCTGAGTTTCTTTTTTTTTTTTTTTTTTTTGTGTTCCGATCCAGAAGCACGGTGCCATGGACATCGTAACCCTTCGGTTCGGTGCCACGAACATCGTAAATCTGGGTAATCTGTGGCTTTTTCTGCCATCCAGTGGAATTGAACCCGCACACACAGAGGGGTAGTCACCCGTAGTCCAACACGCTACGAGCACGCTGGGCAGACGGGCGTCTGAGTTTCTTAAAATTCCTTATTCTATTCAGAGACTCAAATGAAATCTTTGTGAGGTGAAGTTACAGTCGACAAGAATATGCTGCAAATAGGCTGACTGGTCAAAATTCGTTGAAGGGATTTTAAAAAAATTATTGCAATAGTGTGACCCTCGCCGATACTACTGAGTTCGTGCACTGCTGCTGAGAGCCGCTTATGCAAGAAAGAATTCAGAGTAGATATGGTTATTGAACTGAGTGATATGATAATTGACTTAACCATCAGTCCAAGCTTCAGTTCAAGCTTCAGTCCAAGCTTCAGTTCAAGCTTCAGTCCAAGCTTCAGTTCAAGGTACCATCAACTCGCTAGTTTATCCTGGAAAGGTATTTATTACTCATACTAAATACGGACAAAAGCTATTTTTAAAATCTACGGAGTTCGTGCTTTGTGCAATACTCCCCGCAATCGGCCTGTAATTTCTACGGAAATGGACCTAGTCATATGGGATAAAACTCGGTGGAATGAAGTCAATTCTTCAACTTTGATAATGAAAATCGTGACATATCATTTTTATAGGACGTAACCATCAAACAGAGTAAACAAATCGTTGATTTTCTAGGCACCACATATACCTTCAGTAGTTTACCATTGCTTTCTAAACGGTGAGGTCTATTTTAACCATTCGTAAAAATCCAAGGGAACTAATTTGTCTCCTAATTTCCCACCGTTGAGCTTGAACCAAGTACGCTTGGGTCGTGATCGAGCTCACTATCGCTAAAGCCGCTCGTACCTTCGCCTTTAGATCCGTAAAATATATCGTTCTATCATTTACTGAGACAGATTCATCGTGAAACTCTTCACTATAAATCTACCTTCTGTCAATTCTTTCCGTAAACAATTGAAATCTTCCTGCTCCCAGTTCACTTGTATAGTCTCGTTCACACCCTTATTTAATTAGTCAGTAAGCCAGTTTATATATCCCCTCACCTCACAAACACATACCTTTGTTCAGAGGCGTACACCCCGCCGGTATCTTCCAGTAGCGTCTATAAACGTTACCAGATAAAAGGTGGGTGTGTTCATGAAGCTGTGTTTCTGCTATATCACTTACACGATTCGATAGATAGGAAAGAACTACCAATATCTCCACTGACAAACATCAATTAAAACAAATTAAAGACTTAACATATCGGGTGAGCATTTTTGTCTGTGAATGGAAGAATTACTAACGAAATCCAATATAGATTAAATAATAATAAAATATTAAATCATAGGACAAATGGTACCAATTTTGAAATGTAAACGTGTCACCATGAACACAAATAGTGCATTGTTAAACACGATCTTTCTCCCTGCATTATGATATCAGTGTCAGACCTGGATGTTGGTATCATATGATAGTAGACAACTTGTCACGAAAGTTATTAAGTGTCTACGTAGAATGCTGAAAGTATATAGATGAGACCAGTTTAGGAATGAAGACATCAGGAACAAAAGTGTGTACGACATTAGTACTGAGCTTCATAAAAAAACATGTATGGTTTGTACACATAAGCAAATTACCAACAGTGCGTCTCAACGAGACATGCTAAACAGATATACATGATACAATATTATAAATTAGGCTGATATTATAAATGCCTTAAGGGAGAGAGAACGTGTACATGATTCACGTAATAGCGGTGAATCTACAACACTAACCAGACTGCAAGAACTCAAAGTTAAGTGTGGTGTAGCTCGACAAGAACGCTATGCTGGCAGACAAAGAAGAATTGTAAACCAACAAAGAACCGGTGTCGTTAGTCGCCACACGCTGATGGACATACTGAGGAGAGATCGGAGCACTTATGGACTAATTTGTTCGACTTGCAGTGATGGTGATCCTACGACTAACTAAACTAAACTAAACTAAACTAAACTAAACTAAACTAAACTAAACTAAAACTAAACTAAACTAAAACTAAAACTAAAACTAAAACTAAACTAAACATGATACAATGACAAAGATCGTTCACGCACTAGGTAAACCACAGAAAAAAACAGAGTCATTGAAAGACACCATGTGCAAAATACACATAAAAACCCGTTCTATAAATATCTTATTATTCTGATGATATATACTAAACATGGACACTGACTAGAGAACAAGAAAGGTAAATTACCACCTGTGAAATGAGATGCTTGAGGAAAGCGGCAAATAAAATGAGAAGAAACAATATAAGAAATGAGGAAATTAGAAGAACAGTCGGAACAACACCTGCTGTTAGGTTCACTGAAAACAGAGACTCAAATGGTTTGGCCACTTGGTCAGAATGAAACCGAATAAACCAGTTGCAAGAGCGTACAACCTGAAAATGGATTCACCCAGATGAAGGGCAAACCAAAAAAAGATGGATTGATAGAGTTACAAACATCTTAAAACTTCACAATCCCACAGCATATCAAGCGACTGAACGTGCACTATCTCGGAAACCGATCATCAGTTAAACCTGCTACACCTAACGGCAAAACATCAGGGAAAGACAAAGGACAGAAGAAGACATACCAAAAACAAAGATTACCAAAAAGGAAAAAAATGTTTACTATTTGTAAGAGGTTCTATTGAAGCTTAAAATAGTGCGCACCATTTAGATATAGTAGTCAGCTGAATCTTGGCACCATGGTGTGCATGACCTCTTACCCCTTATCCGGCACGACTTATCTGGAGTGAATCTTTTATGACCACATGGTGTTACTATCGTTAATTCTGCGGAGACAATGTTTACTAAACAGTTTTCAAGTTCGTTTCTTATGTCCCAATGTTATCATTTAACGGCACAGCTCAAACTGACATATACTTAACGCTAAGCAGACCTGAGGAGGAATGTTTATACCGAAACGACCTCTATAAACTCAACAAGAATGTCAATGTGGAAAAAAACTCGACTTTTGTGTTTATTTGGTCAAGATGAGGTCAACAAATTCTTACACCATGCTACAGTTGTACCTGCGTGTTGTCGCACGTTTTCAACAGGACTAGGCACGTGATCTCAAATTACAAATAAATCATGGATTATTGGAAAATAACCCGATCTTTCTAAACGGGACGCGAACCTAGCTCATTTGTAGCGTGAGGTGAGCAAGCACATCCAAGACAACCCCAACAGAAAGTGAAAGAATCAAAGCAGTTCCTACCTATCGTTACCATCAACTGATGTGATTTTATCATCATTAACTGATGTGACCAATTAATTACTTCCCTACGTGATTTATCATCATTAGCTGACGTAACCACATCACTTTCTACGTAACTTTATCATCATCAACTGGCGAGACGTAATCATTTTTTATGCCTGACTTTGTTATCATTAACTGGCGTGACTTAATAATTTTTTATGCGTGACTTTGTTATCATCAACTGGCGTGACTTAATCATTTTTTATGCGTGACTTTGTTATCATCAACTGGCGTGACTAATAATTTTTTCTGTCTTTATTACTTCCATTGTTCAGGCTATAGAAAAACAATATGTTATAGCGGAGACGGTAAATGATCTGAACTGAGACACATGCAGACACTTAGAATTGTGTAAGCTAAGAATATCATGAAAGAAAATTAAGTATAAAGAAAAAAATGAACTTTCTTCTTGTAACTCTAAAATTGTGGTGAAGGTTTTCCTTTAAAAAAACATGTCATTTACGCCAGGGAAGCATCATTGCTTCTTAATGTTCTTGTTAATGTATGACCTTCTTTGCTGCCATTTTACAGTCGTTAAACCAATGTTTCTCAAACGTGTATCGTACTACCCACATGGGAAATGTTGAACAATTTTATCGTATACCCACATGGGAATGTTGAACAATTTTATCGTACTACCCACATGGGGAATGTTGAACAATTTTATCGTATTACCCACATGGGGAATATTGAATAATTTTATCGTATTACCCACATAGGAATATTGAACAATTTTATCGTACTAACCACATGGGGAATGTTGAACAATTTGCTGAAATTGGAAGGGGAATAAATTATAATATCTCCACTATTTAGCCCAAATGCACAATTGGGTGTCGCGGCTAAGAAGGGTACTGCCAAAGAACAAATCTACCAACCACTGTCGTTTCACGAGGTCGAAATCATCATTCGGAGAAAATCTACAGTAGACTGGAAGACAAACACGGGATATGATTATGAGAAAATCTACAGTAGACTGGAAGACAAACTCGAGATATGATTATGAGAAAATCGGCAGTAGACTTCACGACAAACACTGGATATGATTATGAGAAAATCTGCAGTAGACTGGAAGACAACCCCGAGATAGGATTATGAGAAAATCTGCAGTAGACTGGAAGACAAACTCGAGATATGATTATGAGAAAATCGGCAGTAGACTGGAAGACAAACTCGAGATATGATTTTGAGAAAATGTGCAGCAGACTGGAAGACAAACACTGGATATGATTATGGAAAAGGCTTCATCAAAGATCTAATCAAAGAAGACCAGGTCATTGTATTTCACCTACCTTCCGGACACGTCATACTTAACAAACACTTACATAGACTAGGAATAAATCAAGCAGTTCTCTGCCAGTTTAGTAGGCGGAACAGACACAAGAGCACGTCCTGCAAGACTGTTCTCTCCTGGGTGAACTAGAAAAAAATATGTGGTCCCACCCAGTCGGCCTAACAACTGTGCTTTGGGGAAACCTAACAGACCAGAAGCTGACTGCCCAGTTTGTGGTCCACATTAAACTAAGCACATCGTCAGAGATCGCTGAAGAAGATGTATCTCAAAAAGCCATTACTGTAGACGATACATTATTTATGTTGCAACATTAGCTTTCCATTTAAAAATAGTGTAAACCCTAGAAACACAGGCAACAACAGAGGGTCTTTATGGTGAAGCAGTAAAGTCGTTTGTCTGCGTTCTAAAGATTGTCAGTTCGAATCCAGAACGAGTCACATGTGCACACTTTTCATAGGATCCCTAAGATTGTTGCTGGAGTTACGGGGTTCGCGCTTTGTGCAATACTCTCGGCAGATGGCGTGCCATTTCCTCCGACAGTGACGGGCCGCATGGGAAACTCAGTTCAACGAGGTCAATCCTTCGTCTTTAGATCCATTTTTACTCATCATCCTAATTTTATTATTATTATTATTATTATTATTATTATTGCTATTATTTTTATTTGACGAAAACTTAACATCCAAATTCAACTTACTTTTTAAACAAAATATTGCTGTTAACCTTTTCCTCACATATGTAGTGAAACATTAGCCAAACAAAACAAAATGTGTACCGGGGGAAATTGTCTATATATTACAAGCCGTTGAGATTTAAGGCTGAAATTGACTAAATTAGTTCTTCAAATAAAACTTTTTTACAGCAGATATCAACTCAATGATCACATTAATTTGGGTTTTATTTTTCCAAGTTCAGTTCGATTTTATTTTATAATATGCTAGTTTTGGGGTTTTTATTTTAAAGGGATTGAAGATATAAAGGTCGAGATATGCCTTTTCAATCTAATAATCCGTTAGTTATGTGTTATATATCATGTTATGGATCGGGATTGTGTGTGCGCTTCACAAATAGTGTTTTTTCGTCTCTTATGTTGTCTTAGAGCTTCATCTTTTGCGTGAATGACCTTTTGCTTTGTATCCATTGTATTGGAGAAACATTTCTCTTTGAGTAGCAATGTCTGTAGGTAATCTGCGTTTGTGCCCGAACCATTTAATTTGTTACTATTTGATGAAGTTCAACACTGATGTTGTACCCATTTTTTACCTTGATGTTTTCATTTGTAAACCGGACTCTGCTTGATACTCCTATTGATATAAGAGAAAACTATGTAGCAAGGGCAAAATATGTAAATACAAAGTACTGTAGTTTTACAAAGTACAAAAATAATAGCCCTACACAGCAACGTTTCGACCAATAGGTCTTTATCAAGCAAAGAATACACCAGAAGGAAAGAAATTCATTTCTTAAACAGCAGACATAACATATACAAAATTAAACAATAAATCCCTAACGGTTCTAAAATGAAAATTTCTTGATATTCCTTACATTCTGTTTAGACACTTCATCTCTGTCGTGACTAGTTTTCTTCTATCATTTGATATCAGAGTCCATGTTTTGGCACTGATAGTATAATGTTGTCAGAAAGATTGTGATGAACAATAAGATGGGGTCTGGTCCAAAAGAGTTGAGAAACACTGTTTCAGTCGGGATTTTTTTATGGGAGGTAAGCAGGTTTTTTTTTGTTATAGCTTCCCTTTGGAATCGTTACCAGATAACTGTTAGCATTACGTGTTATATTACAACATGCTACGGTTATTAGTGCAGGAGAATGGCTTTCTTTAATTATGTTTCATGTCAAATACTCATCGATGATGATGATGGTGAGGATGATGATGATGGTGATTTTTGAAGAGGGTTAAGAAGTATAAATGGATGAGTAAATGAGGGGATAAAGTACGCGTCAGGTTAAAAAAGACATTGCAAGAGGGATAAAATTAAGTGGAGAACAGAGTGAGAATGAAAAATATTTTTAAAGAGCACACAAGTAGGATATTCATCATCATCAGTTGCTGTGCATGTCTACTTTAGCGATCATAGTTCTCCGTAAGTTCTTTGTGGGGTGCTTCTGTGGTTAAGTGTTTAGTTCTCCGTAAGTTCTTTGTGGGGTGCTTCTGTGGTTAAGTGTTTAGTTCTCCGTAAGTTCTTTGTGGGGTGCTTCTGGGGTTAAGTGTTTAGTTCTCCGTAAGTTCTTTGTGGGGTGCTTCTGTGGTTAAGTGTTTAGTTCTCCGTAAGTTCTTTGTGGGTGCTTCTGTGGTTAAGTGTTTAGATTTACTAAGTTCTGTCTGTGGGTGTCGCTGTCGTGTTAGACATGTTAGTTCTCCGTAAGTTCTTGTGGGGTGCTTCTGTGGTTAATGTTTAGTTCTCCTAAGTTCTTTGTGGGGTGTTTCTGTGTTTAAGTGTTTAGCTACTTAATGGGGTTTGAAACCGTGCCGTAGTTCTATCCCTAGTGCCATTTTTAGGTTCAAAGTCTGCTCAGGAGTACTACTTTTAGTTTTAGTTCTCGTGTTGCCTTCTAAGGGTGACTACTGTTTAGACCTCATAAGTCTTCCTATAGTACTCTTTAGCTAGTTCCCATAAGTCTTGTTACAGGATGACTACTTTAGCTTAGTTCCCATAAGTCTTGCTCTACAGCGATGATACTTTTAGCTAGTTCCCATAAGTCTTGCCTACAGGATGACTACTTTAGTAGTTCCATAAGTCTTGTAAGCGATGACTACTTTTAGTAGTTCCATAAGTCTTGCCTACAGCGATGACTACTTTAGCTAGTTCCCATAAGTCTTGCTCAGCGATGCTACTTTAGTTAGTTCCCATAAGTCTTGCCTACAGCGATGACTACTTTTAGCTAGTTCCCATAAGTCTTGCTACAGCGATGACTACTTTAGTAGTTCCCAAAGTCTTGCCTACAGCGATGACTACTTTAGTAGTTCCCATAAGTCTTGCCTACAGCGATGACTACTTTTAGCTAGTTCCCATAAGTCTTGCCTCAGCGATGACTACTTTTAGTTAGTTCCCATAAGTCTTGCCTACAGCGATGACTACTTTAGCTAGTTCCCATAAGTCTTGCCTCAGCGATGACTGCTTTAGTAGTTCCCCATAGTCTTGCTACAGCGATGACTACTTTTAGCTAGTTCCCATAAGTCTTGCCTACAGCGATGACTACTTTTAGCTAGTTCCCATAGTCTTGCTACAGCGATGACTACTTTAGTTAGTTCCCATAAGTCTTGCCTACAGCGATGACTACTTTTAGCTAGTTCCCATAAGTCTTGCTACAGCGATGACTACTTTAGTTAGTTCCATAAGTCTTGCCTACAGCGATGACTACTTTAGTTAGTTCCCATAAGTCTTGCCTACAGCGATGACTACTTTTAGCTAGTTCCCCATAAGTCTTGCCTACAGCGATGACTACTTTTAGTTAGTTCCCAATAAGTCTTGCCTACAGCGATGACTACTTTTAGCTAGTTCCCCATAAGTCTTGCCTACAGCGATGACTACTTTTAGCTAGTTCCCATAAGTCTTGCCTACAGCGATGACTACTTTTAGCTAGTTCCCATAAGTCTTGCCTACAGCGATGACTACTTTTAGTTAGTTCCCCATAAGTCTTGCCTACAGCGATGACTACTTTTAGCTAGTTCCCCATAAGTCTTGCCTACAGCGATGACTACTTTTAGCTAGTTCCCATAAGTCTTGCCTACAGCGATGACTACTTTTAGTTAGTTCCCCATAAGTCTTGCCTACAGCGATGACTACTTTTAGCTAGTTCCCATAAGTCTTGCCTACAGCGATGACTACTTTTAGCTAGTTCCCATAAGTCTTGCCTACAGCGATGACTACTTTTAGTTAGTTCCCCATAAGTCTTGCCTACAGCGATGACTACTTTTAGCTAGTTCCCATAAGTCTTGCCTACAGCGATGACTACTTTTAGCTAGTTCCCATAAGTCTTGCCTACAGCGATGACTACTTTTAGTTAGTTCCCCATAAGTCTTGCCTACAGCGATGACTACTTTTAGCTATTTCCCCCATAAGTCTTGCCTACAGCGATGACTACTTTTAGCTAGTTCCCATAAGTCTTGCCTACAGCGATGACTACTTTTAGCTAGTTCCCATAAGTCTTGCCTACAGCGATGACTACTTTTAGCTAGTTCCCCATAAGTCTTGCCTACAGCGATGACTACTTTTAGCTAGTTCCCCATAAGTCTTGCCTACAGCGATGACTACTTTTAGCTAGTTCCCATAAGTCTTGCCTACAGCGATGACTACTTTTAGCTAGTTCCCCATAAGTCTTGCCTACAGCGATGACTACTTTTAGTTAGTTCCCAATAAGTCTTGCCTACAGCGATGACTACTTTTAGCTAGTTCCCAATAAGTCTTGCCTACAGCGATGACTACTTTTAGCTAGTTCCCATAAGTCTTGCCTACAGCGATGACTACTTTTAGTTAGTTCCCCATAAGTCTTGCCTACAGCGATGACTACTTTTAGCTAGTTCCCCATAAGTCTTGCCTACAGCGATGACTACTTTTAGCTAGTTCCCATAAGTCTTGCCTACAGCGATGACTACTTTTAGTTAGTTCCCATAAGTCTTGCCTACAGCGATACTACTTTTAGTTAGTTCCCATAGTCTTGCCTACAGCGATGACTCTTTTAGTAGTTCCCAATAAGTCTTGCCTACAGCGATGACTACTTTTAGCTAGTTCCCATAAGTCTTGCCTACAGCGATGACTACTTTAGTTAGTTCCCATAAGTCTTGCCTACAGCGATGACTACTTTTAGCTAGTTCCCAATAAGTCTTGCCTACAGCGATGACTACTTTAGTTAGTTCCCATAAGTCTTGCCTACAGCGATGACTACTTTTAGCTAGTTCCCATAAGTCTTGCCTACAGCGATGACTACTTTTAGCTAGTTCCCCATAAGTCTTGCCTACAGCGATGACTACTTTTAGCTAGTTCCCATAAGTCTTGCCTACAGCGATGACTACTTTTAGCTAGTTCCCATAAGTCTTGCCTACAGCATGACTACTTTAGTTAGTTCCCATACAGTCTTGCCTACAGCGATGACTACTTTTAGTTAGTTCCCAATAAGTCTTGCCTACAGCGATGACTACTTTTAGCTAGTTCCCCATAAGTCTTGCCTACAGCGATGACTACTTTTAGTTAGTTCCCCATAAGTCTTGCCTACAGCGATGACTACTTTTAGCTAGTTCCCATAAGTCTTGCCTACAGCGATGACTACTTTTAGCTAGTTCCCCATAAGTCTTGCCTACAGCGATGACTACTTTTAGCTAGTTCCCAATAAGTCTTGCCTACAGCGATGACTACTTTTAGCTAGTTCCCATAAGTCTTGCCTACAGCGATGACTACTTTTAGCTAGTTCCCATAAGTCTTGCCTACAGCGATGACTACTTTTAGTTAGTTCCCAATAAGTCTTGCCTACAGCGATGACTACTTTTAGCTAGTTCCCAATAAGTCTTGCCTACAGCGATGACTACTTTTAGTTAGTTCCCCATAAGTCTTGCCTACAGCGATGACTACTTTTAGCTAGTTCCCATAAGTCTTGCCTACAGCGATGACTACTTTTAGTTAGTTCCCCATAAGTCTTGCCTACAGCGATGACTACTTTTAGCTAGTTCCCATAAGTCTTGCCTACAGCGATGACTACTTTTAGTTAGTTCCCATAAGTCTTGCCTACAGCATGACTACTTTTAGTGTTCCATAAGTCTTCCTACAGCGATGACTACTTTTAGTTAGTTCCCAATAAGTCTTGCCTACAGCGATGACTACTTTTAGCTAGTTCCCATAAGTCTTGCCTACAGCGATGACTACTTTTAGTTAGTTCCCAATAAGTCTTGCCTACAGCGATGACTACTTTTAGCTAGTTCCCAATAAGTCTTGCCTACAGCGATGACTACTTTTAGCTAGTTCCCATAAGTCTTGCCTACAGCGATGACTACTTTTAGTTAGTTCCCAATAAGTCTTGCCTACAGCGATGACTACTTTTAGCTAGTTCCCAATAAGTCTTGCCTTCAGCGATGACTACTTTTAGCTAGTTCCCATAAGTCTTGCCTACAGCGATGACTACTTTTAGTTAGTTCGCAATAAGTCTTGCCTACAGCGATGACTACTTTTAGTTAGTTCCCCATAAGTCTTGCCTACAGCGATGACTACTTTTAGCTAGTTCCCCATAAGTCTTGCCTACAGCGATGACTACTTTTAGTTCGTTGTCCATAAGTCTTGCCTACAGCGATGACTACTTTTAGCTAGTTCCCAATAAGTCTTGCCTACAGCGATGACTACTTTTAGTTAGTTGTCCATAAGTCTTGCCTACAGCGATGACCATCAACACCCTTGTTGGCGATTTTCCATGCCGTGATGTTTGACTGTTCAGCTTCTTCTCTCTATGTCTCCTTCTTCTCTCTCTTCCCAAAAATTTCTCCCAATGTCAAAATATTTGTCGCTATATTCTCCCTCTTGCCAGCAATTTCTCCCAATGGTAAAATATTTGGCGCTATAGAAGGGTTAATAAGCCGAAGGATTGAGTTCATTGCACCGGGTTTTACCTCATGCGACTCGGTCGTTCTCCGCAGAAATTGCACGCCACCTGCTGAGAGTATTGCACAAAGCGCGAACTCCGTAGCTCCAGCAACAACCCTAGGGCCTCTGGAAAACTGCACTCGTTGACAGAATGGCGCGGTCGGATTCATGACACGACCTTCGACTCACAAGGCAAAGGGCTTAACAACTTAGCCACAGAGGCCCCCTTATACAGAATGTTTGTCGCTATATTCTTCCTCTTCCCAACAACTTCTCCCATTGTCAAAATGTTTGTCGTTTGTCTCTCTCTTCTCCCAGCAACTTCTTCCAATGTTAAAATGTTTGTCGCTATCTTCTCTCTCTTCCCAACAACTTCTCCCATTGTCAAAATGTTTGTCGTTTGTCTCGTCTTTCCCAGTAACTTCTTCCAATGTTAAAATGTTTGTCGCTATGTTCTCTCTCTTCCACAACTTCTCCTATTGTCAAAATGTTTGTCGTTTGTCTCTGTCTTTTCCCAGCAACTTCTTCCAATGTTAAAATGTTTGTCGCTATATTCTCTCTCTTCCCAGCAACTTCTCCTATTGTCAAAATGTTTGTTGTTTGTCTCTCTCTTCTCCCAGCAACTTCTTCCAATGTTAAAATGTTTGTCGCTATATTCTCTCTCTTCCCAGCAACTTCTCCTATTGTCAAGATTTCCCATCTTCGTATTTCGTGTCCAAAATCTGTGACTTCTTGAGTGGATTTTCGGTTAGAATGTTCATGTTTTTTTTAAATTGTCCGTTCAGTAAATCTACGTTTCTTCTTCCAACATTCTATAGGATTATTAACATTCTTCTGTAAATCAACATCTTCGTAACTTCCATCAATGTTTTCCTCTGTTTTATGTTACTATCTTACTAACTTATTTCTTTCCGCTCCCATGGCATAGGGTATCAACAGTTGTTCACCACTCTTCTCACTCTCTCACTGTTTTTTATGTTGTTGGTTCCTGTAACTACGCTCTTTTTTTAAATTTATGTGTAGTTAGCCCAGAGCACAACCTCCAACCTGGAGAACCAGGTGGCCACATTTAGTCTGACCTCTTGCGCCCTAGTGGTTACCGGGCCCAAATTTGAGATGTAAAGAATAGAACCACTGTTACCTACCACGCATGTCGTAAGAGGCGACTAAGGATGTTTGGCTGAAATCGATTGCACGTGTCCTAAACATGTAGATGTATATATGTTTAGGGCCTACCAAACCAATGTGCAACGTATACACTTTCTTGGCAAAGATCAAACATATCACAAAAAGTGATTAAAATTGGTCGTAAAGAACGAACGCAAAGAAGAAGAAGAAGAAGTCTGACCTCTCTCCTTTCACCTACCCGGCTTGGGTAACCCTGCCAAAATAGCTCTTCGGGTCATTGAGGTACGCAAGCACCCCCTACCTCCCACTGCAAGGTAATAGGGGCTGTTTTATGTTGACACATCACGTTCCTGAGGAGAACTTGAAGCACAGGAAACCGAACAAAGAACACTTTTTTGCATCTAAATAAACAAAGAACACATTCCACAGCCTGTGGAGATAGTCAGTCATGAAATTTCTGTAACTTCACATTTAACCCCAGCAAGTGGGATGTTAGCGGGTCAATTCCTTTTTTGATTTGTTAAAAGGTATTTGTGGTGAAGGTCTTTTGAGTTATAGTACCTACGTTTTAATCGTCCATATGTTAGTACTTTTTTAAAATTCGTCACTCCTGTTGTTGGTTTGCTTGATAAAGGCCTTGTTGGTCGAAACGTTGCTGTATATTGTCATTGTTTTTGTAATTTGTAAAACTACAGTACTTTGTTATTACGTGTTTCGCCAATCAAATAGTTTTACTGCAGTCTCATCTATATTGTGATTACCTACGTTTTAGAGTCTCCTTCATACCTGAAGCCGGAGAAGGCCCGGATGTATGGCGATGGACGTTGCTAACACGGTAAGTAGGCTTTAGAGGTCCATGCCCTATAAATACGCGTGAATTCACAACGGGCGAACGCAGAAGAAGAAGAAGGTGACTGTCATTATAGAACTTTGTTCCTATTTCTGAGAGTTTGCTAGGGAATTATATAGTGCATAAGAGTTAAGGCTGCTTGGTCGAAGCTGTCGCCACGCATACGCAGAATATCTTCTTTATTTCTTTCCCAAAAGAAAGAACTTTAACCTTGAGGAGTCGAACAGAGAACGTTTCCTTAGAGAAGCACCATCGTGTTGAACCATTCAATCATCCACTTTCTTCTGTTGTTTACTGTTGTTACTGCATGTAGTACCGCTTCTTAGGGAGGTTTATGTCAGGGACAAATGTGCCTGTGCAATGTAACAGTCGCATTGCTAGTGCTGTTGCTGCAAACTGTTCAGGTTATGAGTTTTCTTTGTGCCCCCGACAGAAAAAAACTGTATTAGCCTTACCTGGGATTGAACCCAGTCTCCGGTAGGGGACTCCGGGCTCTAATCCATTCAGCCAGACTCTCCATACTTTCTTCTATTGATGTTTAAATCTATGTTATTTACGTCCGCCTCCCTAGCCCATTACACTCTCTTCACCGACTACAAGGCATAAGTGGATTCGATTATTGGACTCTAGACTTCATTACACTCAGAAGTATATTAGTAATCGATTCGTTTCTAATAAGGGTACCTCGAATCCGGAACTGTGTCGCTCGTGTAGGCCAGCTCTATGTAGATCGCGGAGATACGGTTTTTTATGTGTTGGACAAAATGGAGAAAAAGAAGCTCAAAATTAATCAGACGAATGTAAAGGGAAAAAAAGAGGAAATGATAAGGTGTGTTGGAAAGAAAAGTCGTTGCGTGGAAAGAAAGATACTATAGAGAAAAGGAAAACAAAGAGGAAAAGGTGTGTTGGAAAGAAAGTCGTTGCGTGAAAGAAAGATACTATAGAGAAAAGGAAAACAAAGAGGAAAAGGTGTGTTGGAAAGAAAAGTCGTTGCGTGGAAAGAAAGATACTATAGAGAAAAGGAAAATAAAGAGGAAAAGGTGTGTTGGAAAGAAAAGTCGTTGCGTAGAAAGAAAGATACTATAGAGAAAAGGAAAACAAAGAGGAAAAGGTGTGTTGGAAAGAAAAGTCGTTGCGTGGAAAGAAAGATACTATAGAGAAAAGGAAAACAAAGAGGAAAAGGTGTGTTGGAAAGAAAAGTCGTTGCGTGGAAAGAAAGATACTATCGAGAAAAGGAAAACAAAGAGGAAAAGGTGTGTTGGAAAGAAAAGTCGTTGCGTGGAAAGAAAGATACTATAGAGAAAAGGAAAACAAAGAGGAAAAGGTGTGTTGGAAAGAAAAGTCGTTGCGTGGAAAGAAAGATACTATAGAGAAAAGGAAAACAAAGAGGAAAAGGTGTGTTGGAAAGAAGAGTCGTTGCGTGGAAAGAAAGATACTATAGAGAAAAGGAAAACAAAGAGGAAAAGGTGTGTTGGAAAGAAAAGTCGTTGCGTGGAAAGAAAGATACTATAGAGAAAAGGAAAACAAAGAGGAAAAGATGTGTTGGAAAGAAGAGTCGTTGCGTGGAAAGAAAGATACTATAGAGAAAAGGAAAACAAAGAGGAAAAGATGTGTTGGAAAGAAGAGTCGTTGCGTGGAAAGAAAGATACTATAGAGAAAAGGAAAACAAAGAGGAAAAGGTGTGTTGGAAAGAAGAGTCGTTGCGTGGAAAGAAAGATACTATAGAGAAAAGGAAAACAAAGAGGAAAAGGTGTGTTGGAAAGAAAAGTCGTTGCGTGGAAAGAAAGATACTATAGAGAAAAGGAAAACAAAGAGGAAAAGGTGTGTTGGAAAGAAAAGTCGTTGCGTGGAAAGAAAGATACTATAGAGAAAAGGAAAACAAAGAGGAAAAGGTGTGTTGGAAAGAAGAGTCGTTGCGTAGAACGAAAGATACTATAGAGAAAAGGAAAACAAAGAGGAAAAGGTGTGTTGGAAAGAAGAGTCGTTGCGTGGAAAGAAAGATACTATAGAGAAAAGGAAAACAAAGAGGAAAAGGTGTGTTGGAAAGAAGAGTCGCGTGGAAAGAAAGATACTATAGAGAAAAGGAAAACAAAGAGGAAAAGGTGTGTTGGAAAGAAAAGTCGTTGCGTGGAAAGAAAGATACTATAGAGAAAAGGAAAACAAAGAGGAAAAGGTGTGTTGGAAAGAAAAGTCGTTGCGTGGTAATAAAGATACTATAGAGAAAAGGAAAACAAAGAGGAAAAGGTGTGTTGGAAAGAAAAGTCGTTGCGTAGTAATAAAGATACTATAGAGAAAAGGAAAACAAAGAGGAAAAGGTGTGTTGGAAAGAAAAGTCGTTGCGTAGTAAGAAAGATACTATAGAGAAAAGGAATAAAAAAAGGAAATGATAAGGTGTGTTGGAAAGAAGAGTCGTTGCGTGGAAAGAAAGATACTATAGAGAAAAGGAAAACAAAGAGGAAAAGGTGTGTTGGAAAGAAAAGTCGTTGCGTAGTAAGAAAGATACTATAGAGAAAAGGAAAACAAAGAGGAAAAGGTGTGTTGGAAAGAAAAGTCGTTGCGTGGAAAGAAAGATACTATAGAGAAAGGGAAAAAAAGAGGAAATGGTGTGTTGGAAAGAAAAGTCGTTGCGTAGTAAGAAAGATACTATAGAGAAAAGGAATAAAAAAAGGAAATGATAAGGTGTGTTGGAAAGAAGAGTCGTTGCGTAGTAATAAAGATACTATAGAGAAAAGGAAAACAAAGAGGAAAAGGTGTGTTGGAAAGAAAAGTCGTTGCGTAGTAAGAAAGATACTATAGAAAAAAGGAATAAAAAGGAAATGATAAGGTGTGTTGGAAAGAAGAGTCGTTGCGTAGAAAGAAAGATACTATAGAGAAAGGAATAAAAAAAGGAAATGATAAGGTGTGTTGGAAAGAAGAGTCGTTGCGTAGTAAGAAAGATACTATAGAGAAAGGAAAATAAAGATGTAAGATAAAAAGTAAAATTGGAATAAGAAGGCAAGAGAATCATCTAAGAGTTGCCGGGGCACTCCTCAAGAGAGCAAAGAATAGTAACACTCCGTCCTACAAGGCATGTCGTAAGAGGCAACTGAGGAAGGGGTCTAGAGAAGCTACCCTAGTAAATATAAAGCCTCGCAGAAATCAGATATGCTGGCCTACTTGTAGGCGAATAATTGTCACAGAGTACAATCGCTCTTAGGCTTGGATCATATACAAATCACAAAGAGTGGTTAACAAGTGGTCGATATGAAGCGTTTGAAGAAGAAGAAGAAGAAGGCAAGAAAGTACAAAACATGGACGTAGGGAAAGTTATGAAAACAGCTTCGAATAATTTGAACAAGAACAAAATAAAAGAAGAAAAAACAGTTTACAAGGAAATATATTCTTTAAAACAAAAAGATGAAGAAGATGAAATTGAAGAAAAAGACAAGAAAACACGTGAATAAAGTGGAAGGTTTGAAGAAGTAAAAATACAATTTTATTTTTACTGAACAGAGAATGAGACGAGTAAAAATAAATAGATGAATATTTCTCTTTTCCTTTCGTTTGCTGAAAATATTGTCTATATATTTAATGTTGTCTCTTGTATCCTTCCTTCCTTTCGTTCACTTGAAATATTGTCTATATATTTAATGTTGTCTCTTGTATCCTTCCTTCCTTTCGTTCACTTGAAATGTTGTCTATATATTCATTGTTTTCTCTTGTATCCTTCCTTCATTTCGTTCACTTGAAATATTGTCTATATATTCAATGTTGTCTCTTGTATCCTTCCTTCCTTTCGTTCGCTTGAAATATTTCTATATATTCAATGTTGTCTCTTGTATCCTTCCTTCCTTTCATTCGCTGGAAATAGTGTCTATATATTCAATGTTGTCTCTTGTATCCTTCCTTCATTTCGTTCACTTGAAATATTGTCTATATATTCAATGTTGTCTTGTATCCTTCCTTCCTTTCGCTCGATGGAACTATTGTCTATATATTCAATGTTGTCTCTTGTATCCTTCCTTCCTTTCGTTCACTTGAAATATTGTCTATATATTTAATGTTGTCTCTTGTATCCTTCCTTCCTTTCGTTTGCTGAAATATTGTCTATATATTCAATGTTGTCTCTTGTATCCTTCCTTCCTTTCGTTCACTTGAAATATTGTCTATATATTCAATGTTGTCTCTTGTATCCTTCCTCCATTTCGTTCACTTGAAATATTGTCTATATATTTAATGTTGTCTCTTGTATCCTTCCTTCATTTCGTTCACTTGAAATATTGTCTATATATTCATTGTTTTCTCTTGTATCCTTCCTTCATTTCGTTCACTTGAAATGTTGTCTATATATTCAATGTTGTCTCTTGTATCCTTCCTTCCTTTCGCTCGATGGAACTATTGTCTATATATTCAATGTTGTCTCTTGTATCCTTCCTTTCTTACGTTCATTTGAAATACTGTCTATATATTCATTGTTTTCTCTTGTATCCTTCCTTCCTTTCGTTCACTTGAAATATTGTCTATATAATCAATGTTGTCTCTTGTATGATTGCCAATCTTGAATTTTGTATGCATGTGGCTGCGGAGTGGATTGTGTCTTGTTCTAAGGCGCAGAATGACAACTTGTTCTAATCTGCTCAT